>JASDQU010370938.1:8891-19665 GCA_032191745.1 Picea mariana
CGCCAGAGCGGGATGTTACAATCCTAGACATCTAAAAACCTAGCCCTAGGAGATGAAGCGCCAAAAGTCATGTGGGCCTCGTTGGGGTAATTTGGTACATAAACTTCTTGGGTTTGTAATTTTTTCATACGATCTTTGTTCTAGGCGCACTATATCCCATTGGAAAGATATATTTGAGGAATGCACATTATGTTTTAAAAATGGTCTCCACTGCGTTGACCCGCCCCATCATATGAGGAACTTTTTTCTTAATTTGGCCCCGGGTGAGAAAATTTATTTGGTGCAAGAGTTTCCTTACTTTGAAAACATGATAAAGATGAAACTTGTATTGGTGATTTCCATTGACCTGTGTGTCCATGATCTGATCAGTGGATTCTTGTTCCATGTAGTAAGGGTTGAGATCTGTCAGTGTCAATTTTTTTTCTACCTCTGAGGTGTCCAATAATGGTGGAAAGTATGGTCAAAGGAGGTCCACATTAAACAATGGGTACAAGGAAAGGAAGGGGGAAATTTTGAGGTTAAAATCATTTTCACCTACATCCTTGGTTCTGGTATAACATCTATAGCAGATTGAACAAAGCTTCTCATGGGTTCTTGTAAGGCGCTCTTTCTACAAGTGCAACCAAACTTTATCTCCCACCTGGAACTTGTATGGCACCTGGCGTTGATCATGGTGCTACTTGTACTTGGAATTGGACTTCTACAAAACATCCTGAACCTGTTGGCAGATGTGTTGGAATCATTCAATGAACTGGGTGGCTTTATTGACATTAGTTTGTGCATGAGATGATTCTTCCTATTTGGACTCAAGGGGTAGTGCAACATCCATGGGACTCAATGGTTGAAATCCCAACCCCACATGAAAGGGTATATGTCCGGTTGAGATAAGAATCTCATATGGCCAATTGAGGGAAGAATTTCATTCCATGCACACAACTTCTTGGAATTTGACATGTGAAGAATATGCACAATCATCCGGTTGACGAACTTAGTTTGGCAATCCGTTTAGGGGTGGAAGGATGTCAATTTGGTGAGATTAGTGTCCAACAATGACTAGAGGCTCAACAAAAATGTGATGAGGAAGCGACTGTCCTGATCAAATACGATGGTTTCTGGTATCCCAAAATGTACTCACACTCGTTTGATGGAGATCTTGGCAGTTTCCTCCACTGTGATTCTCTTCTTGCTGGCGACCGAAAATATCCATCTTGGAAATTTGATCAACAATTATTAAGCCCTAAATAGTGGCTCATTACCCCTTAGTTGGGGCATATTACATTATTAATGTTATTATATTTATCTCAGCTTTATTCCATTAGTTGTAATTATACCTCCTAGTCTCCTATATATACCAAGGAGACATTTTCATTTTGAATCATCTTGTAATTCTACATTTATGTGGGCATAAGGATTTTTCCCCCTCAAAGAGGATTATTATCTAAATTTCTCTCTTTTTCTATGTGTTGATTACTTATTCTGAGGTTTTTCTATTCTATATTGATATTTGGTTCTTAACATATGRTATCATAGCTCAAGCTCTTGGGGTTTTGCTGCTACATCTGAGACACTGTGGCATTTTTTCTATAACTATTTTTCTACAACGTTTCAGAAGGAATGACTTGGAGGATATTTATTAGATGGATCAAGGTACGTTGGGTTAAAATTTCATCTCTTGAGGCCTATAATTTTGGACATACAACCTATGTAAGATATGGTTATGGAATCAGCCTGAACTGAGTCATTGTGGAATTTTTTCTATAAAAACTTTTCTGTAAAGTTTCAGACCCTGATATATAGAATCTATTCACAGAAATTAGTAAGGTATCCATGGTAAAAAGTTCATCTTCTGGGTCATCTTACATTTGTAGATACACCCTATGGAAGATAGGGTATATGACTAGTCCTATTGACTAGTCTCAAGAAGGTGTTCTAGGTAAAACTATCATAACTTTTTTGTAGAGTATCCAAATTGAGTGATACTAGTTGCATTGAATCATGGAAAGTCTATAGTATTTCGGGTACAATTTTCATAGTTTTATATCAATTATTTTGTGCAGGGCATGCTATACAAGTGAGATCTCCTAGAAAGGACAAAAATCAACAAGTTATGGAGAAGTTACCATAAATTCCACTTGGAAAATCCAATTTTGATCAAACCTATGGAATTGCAGAGAAGAAATATCAGAGAACTATAGAAAATAAAGTTTCATACCCAGAAGGGAAAAAAATTTGGAGATACAACAGAAGAAAGACTGTCTAGCAGAACCACCTCAAAATCAAGGTTCAAAAGTGATACTTGGCCAACATGCCACCCAAAAAGTGAACTTCTACACCAAATAATCCTACAGAAAGTCCTACTTGGACTCTTGATGAAGGTGAAGAAATTCATAGGGACATAAATGAATTACAAAAGAAGAAAGTGACAAAAGATGAACTACAAGGGATGATGGATTCAATTGAAGCTAAATTGGAGGCAATAATGGATACTAAGATGGATGGTTTTAAAAGGGAGATCATGGAAGGAATGAAAAAAATCCTAATAGAGAGGATACCTGAAACTGAAAATGTGTCCCATGAAATTCATGATGAGGACACAAGGAAGATGAATCAAGAATGGAGAAACCCCAACTTTGGGTTGAAGACCAACCATGTTCCTAAGATCGATATGAAGAATTTTTATGGCAAGGACCCAATCACATGGATACCTTAGATGGAGGAATTCTTTGATCTACATAATGTGTCACATACACAAAAGGTACAAATTGCTTCTTTATATTTAGAACCCAATCAATTTGTATGGTATCAATCGCTTTGTTCTCGCAAATCACTCGTCACTTGGACAATTTTTAGGGAAGAAATGATAGCACACTATGAGGATACAAGAAGCAATACCTTCTTTAGCCAATTGATAAATCTCAAGAAAAAGGGTTTAGTTACAGAGCACATTGAAAACTTCCAAAGATTGAATATAAAGGTAACAAATATTCCATATGAGAACTTGATTAATGTATTTATAGGAACTTTAAAGGATATCATTCAACATGAGGTTCGCCTTTGGGAACCCAAATCATTGGAGAATGCATTTAGGGTGGAAATAAATGTTGAAAGTAAAAATATGGCTATGGCTACTAGAAGGATCAATCCTAATAGCTATAGAGAGAATAATGCTCCTTCTTTTAAAACACCTCAACCTACAAGGTTGACACCTCAACAATTGGAGGAAAGAAAAGAAAAAGGGTTATTCTTTAATTTTGACAACAAGTATAGTAAGGGACATAAGTGTGGTGAGAAGAAATTATTCTACATAGATTGTGAAGAGGAAGAAGAACAAGAACAATAACCATCTCAAGATGAAAACGTAGAAGCAATTTCATCTGAAGAGTTGACTCCCACGATATCGTGTAATGCATTGGCTAGAATTAACACTCCTCAAATCCTCAAGATCGAAGGATATATCAAAAAGAAAAAGGTAATAGTCCTAATTGATTCTAGTAGTACTCATAATTTCATTCACTATAAATTAGTCAAAGATCTTAATTGCTTTGTATATCCAACACCAGAGTTTCAAGTGATGATTGCAGATGGAGGAACTATCAATTCCTCAATAAAATGCAATAAGATCAATCTTACTATGGGGGTATATGTAATGAATAGTCCAATTATTTATATACCCATGGGTGGTGCTGATGTTGTACTAGGAATACAATGGTTACAATCATTAGGAATGGTGGCTTTTAATTTTCAAGAACTTTTAATGAAATTTTCATTGAAAGGAAAAGAAATTGAGTTAAGAGGTATCATAGGGAAACCAAGTAAGGTGATAATGTCTAATGGAATGACAAAATTATTGAAAAAGGGGCATCAAGGTGTTATTGCACAACTATGCTCACTAAATGTTCAAACATCTAAGCAATCTACTCCTCTAGATATCCAAGGGATCATTGATAAGAATTCCAAAGTATTTGAAGATATTCCCAAAGGTTTTCCACCCACTCGAAATCATGATCATGATACTCACCTAATTCCTGGGAGTGTTCCTCCTAACATCAGGCCATGCAGATGCACTTATTCATAGAAAAGTGAAATTGAGCGCATGGTTGAAGAAATGTTAGAGGATGGCATTATTAGACCTAGCCAAAGTTCTTACTTTGCACCGGTGGTAATGGTATTCAAGAAAGATGGCTCATGGCGTATGTGTCTAGATTATAGAGAGCTCAACAAACTCACTATTAAAGATAAGTTTCCTATTCCTGTCATTGATGAATTATTACATGAACTACATGGAGCAATCTATTTCACAAAGTTCGATCTTCATTTAGGGTATCACCAGATTAGAATGAATGAAGAAGATATCCAAAAAACAACATTCTGAATTCATGAAGGCCATTATGAATTTTTAGTCATGACTTTTGGCCTCACAAATGCACCTTCCACATTCCAAGGGTTGATGAATTCCATTTTCAAGCTCTTCCTTAGAAAATTTGTGTTAGTATTTTTTGATGATATACTAATCTATAGCAAGTCTTGGGAGGATCATGTGCGACATGTTGACAAGGTGTTACAACTACTAAAGGAGAAAAAACTATATGCCAAACCATCCAAATGTTTCTTTGGAGTGAAGCAGGTGGAGTATTTGGGTCATATTGTATCTCATGAAGGTGTCAAGGTAGACCCTAACAATATTAAGGCCATGATGGAATGGCCGATTCCCAAAACATTGAAGAATCTTAGAGGATTTTTGGGTTTTACAAGTTACTACCGCAAGTTTGTTCGACACTATGGAAGAATAGCAGTACCTTTAACAACACTAAATAAAAAGGATGCATTTTCATGGACTCCAGAGGTAACTAAATATTTTGAACAACTTAAAGAGGTGACGTGCAAAGCTCCTATCTTGACCACTCCAAATTTCACAAAAACCTTTATTGTGGAATGTGATGCCTCAGGAAATGGAATTGGTGTCGTCCTAATGCAATAAGGAAGGCCCATGGCTTTTGAAAGTCGACCACTCAAGGGAAAGGACTTACACAAACCCATTTAGGAGAAGGAAATGATGGAAATGCTACATGCATTGAATAAATAGTGTCCGTACCTAATAGGTAGGCACTTTAAGGTTAAAATAGATCATGATAGTCTTAAATACTTCTTGGAACAAAGACTATCTTCAGAAGAAGAAAAAAAATGGGTAACCAAGATATTGGGTTATGATTTTGAAATCGTCTATAAAAAAGGGAAGCAAAATGTTGTGGCAGATGCACTCTCAAAAAAGGATGAAAATGTTGAGGCCTTTTTCTGTGCTATCTCAATCATCCAGCCTGATCATCCAGCCTGATTGGATAATAGAAGAAGGGGATGAATGGAAGAATGAAGAAAAAGTGTGGACTCTCATTCAAAGGTTGTAGCAGGATTTTGGTGCATCAAATAAATTTACATGGAAAAATGATTCATTATGGTACAAAGATCATTTTTATTTATGTAAGAACTCCCAACTCAAAAAAAAGGTACTATTGGAATTGCACACCTCTCCAATAAGAGGGCACTCAGGGTTTTTGAAAACCTACCATAGGGTCAAGAAGGACTTTTTTTGGGATGGCCTTAAAACTGATGTTCAAAGGTTTTTGGAAGAATTTTTGGTTTGCCAACAAAATAAGGTGGAAACAATTAAGACCCCAAGTCTTTTACAACCATTATCCATCCCAAGTCAGCACTGGGAGGAAGTTTCCATGTATTTCATCACATTGTTACCAAATTCTTAAGGAAATAGTGTCATCATGGTGATTTTTGATAGACTGACCAAGTACACACACTTTTGTGCACTCTCTCATCCCTTCAAAGCCAATACAGTTTCCATCGCATTCATGCAGAAAGTTCGAAATCTACATGGCAGCCCAAAGATTATTGTAAGTGAAAGAGATCCCATATTCACTGGACATTTTTGGACAAAATTATTTTCTTGTTTGGCTACTCAATTGGCTCATAGCTCATCCTATCATCCTCAATCTGATGGACAAACCGAGATAGTGAAAAAATGTCTGGAAGGCTACCTTCGTTTCTTTGTCTCTAATAAACAAACACAATGGGTCAAATTGTTATCCTTGGCAGAATGGTGGTATAACACTTCATTTCATACTACAACAAAAATGACACCATTTATGGCACTCTATGGATACCACCCTCCTTCCATCACTTCTTCTCTAAAATATAAATTTAAGGTTCAAGCAGTAAAAGATCACATCGAGCATCAACAACAAGTTCTCCAAATATTAAAGGACAACCTAACCATGGCACAAAATCGCATGAAACAAAAGGTAGAGAAACATCGTTGTGAAAGAAGTTTTGAAGTAGGAGATTGGGTGTTTTTAAGACTACAACCATACAAATAGATGTCCCTCAAGAAAGACAAAAAGGATAATAAATTATCACCAAAGTACTATGGCCCTTATAAGGTGCTGCAAAAGATTGGTACTATGGAATACAAATTGGAGTTGCCTGCATCTTCACGAGTACACCCAGTTTTCCATGTTTCATTCTTAAAGAAGGTTATAGGTGACAAGATCCTAGTTCAAACTATATTGCTAGAACTTGACGAGGAAGGAAAAATCATATTGGAGCCTGAAGCCATCACTGACATAAGAATTCGCCAGTGGAGGAATAGATCCATTTAAGATTATCTCATTAAATGGAGGAGACTACCGGCTGAAGATTCCACTTGGGAAGATGAGTCTTTTATACAGAATCATCCATATTTACTCAAGTGTTTCGGAAAACACTTGTCTCAAGGGGAGGGACATGTTAAGCCCTAAATAGTGGCTCATTACCCCTTAGTTGGGGCATATTACATTAGTAATGTTATTTTATTTATGTTGGTTTTACTCCATTAGTTATAATTATACCTCTTAGTCTCCTATATATAGCAAGGAGACATTTTCATTTTGAATCATCTTGTAATTGTACATTTACGTGGGCATAAGGAGGTTTCCCCCTCAAAGAGGCCTATTATCTGAATTTCTCTCTTTTTCAAGGCGTTGAGTACTTATTCTGAGGTTTTTCTATGCTATATTGATATTTGGTTCTTAACAACAACCAAGAAAACACAGTCATTTCCCTTCTTGGTTGAATGAAGGACTGGCATAAAGTCCATTGAGATGGATTCCCGGGGCCTGTGAGGAGTAGGA
Source organism: Picea mariana (assembly GCA_032191745.1). Taxonomy (NCBI): domain Eukaryota; kingdom Viridiplantae; phylum Streptophyta; class Pinopsida; order Pinales; family Pinaceae; genus Picea; species Picea mariana. The sequence continues at coordinate 16,067 of JASDQU010370938.1, forward strand.
AAAGGGGTGTACATTCCTTGTTTATTAATGGTTGGTTTGGAAATGGTGCAGGATATATAGGACCTGATATACATGTTGACATCCTATCAAATTTTCAACCAATAGGATTTTTTTTGCAAAACTTCCATTGTCTTATCTATGTCGAAGTGTCCTTCTACCTGACTGTAGTGAGATTTCCAAATCATATTCACATTTTCACTTGATGGAACACAAATATGGTCGAGATGGAACAATACCCCTTCCTACAGATGAAAATCAGTGACAATTATGTTTGTTCGTAGCATATGGTAGGTAGTAGTGAAGTCAATATCTATCTCATAGATTTGGGGCCATCCGAAGGTCTCATGTCCACAGGAGTGTAGCATAGTGGTTAGTGCAGAAACTAGAGGTTGGTTGAGGTAGTCAGGGACATGGTTGGTGGTCCCTATATTATCAGGGATGATTTTAGGGGCTAAATTTCGCTCGTGGGCTAATTTTCCATGGTTTTTCCAAAAATGAGATTCACCATTTTAAAAATGATTCGCCCAAATTCTATAGGATAAAATTATTTTACCTTAAAAATAGCCAAAATTTTATAAAAGCTATATAAAATCCTTAGAAATTTGAATATTTTTACAAAATTATCACCAATCATTTATAGTTGGCATATGAAGGATTAGTAACATTCGCCAAGTTTTCTACATTTTAAAATAAATTTCCATCCTTAAAATCATCCCTGTATATTATATTTGATGTTGAGATGGAATGACCGCAAGTATGTAGACCACTTTTGATGGTGGTCATTCTACAATTTTCCTTGTGTATGGATGAATTGCATAGGTTTATGATTAGTTTGTATGCTTTTCTCCTTCTTGAGAATGTAATGCCTCCACTAGATATAGGCTTGTACAATGTATTACAATTATTTGTCATAAGTGGGGTACTTACGAACAATATCTGATAATGCCTCACTATGATGTCCATAGGATGTCCATGCTAAGTGAGAAATGCACCCACATCATAGTATGAAGCATCTTTCTCAATCTCAAATGAGTGTTGTAGGTTGGGTAATGAGAGCACCAAGGATGAGCACAAGTACTACTTCAAATCATCGAACCCTTTCTATTGTGACCAGAACTACACGGATTTTTCCTTGCCACCACCCCTGGTCACTTTGATAAGTACCCATGCAATGTGGGAGAATCCCAACATGAACCTGTGATAAAAATTGGCAAGGCCTAAGAATCCCCGGAGCTCAGTGAGTGTGGTCGGGGCTGTCTAGTCACGAGAGACCTGGATTTTGGTAAGATCAAAATTAACCCCATGCTCATCAATAGTGCAGCCTATGGATTGGACCCTATTCATTTTGAAGAATCATTTTTCCAAATTTTCATATAGCTTGTGTTGTCACAGAGTGTGAAAAACCTGTTGAATGTGCTACAAGTGTCCCTCACAATTATTTAGGAAGAGAAGGATGTCATCCAAATACACCACCACAAAAGAATTGATGAAAGGCCACAAGATATCATCCATCATCGTCATAAAAGTTTTTGGGGAATTTGTCAAGCCAATGGGAATGACCAACCAATCAAAAGACCTTCTTTGGACTTGAAGGCAGTATTTCATACATCATTAAGATCTATTGGAATCTAGTGGTAGTTGGACATCAGATCAATCTTACTGAAGTATTTCCCCCCCTTGAAATAGTAAAGGAGATCATCAATTTGAGGAATTAGGTACCGGTTATTGATTTGATTTTATTTAGGTCTTGATAATCAATGCAGAGTTGATAGAACCTGCCTTTATTTTGCACAATCATGATTGGGATTCCATAAGGTGATCAACTTGGGAGGGTCTGCCCCTTTCTGAGCAACTCTTGGATCGGGTGCTTGATTTCCTCATTTTCTAATAGAAAGAAATGATAGATTGGCCCATTCAATAGTGGTGCAACAGGGGTAAGATCGATATGACCCCCAATGCACCACTATTGAATGGGCCAGTATGAGACATTGATTTTTGGGTTGAACACATTGAAAGATTTGGGGGAAAAAAGAATCATTGTACATGGATATTCCGAGCTTGTGATTAATCAAGTTAAGGGAATCTATCAATCTAAAAATCCTAGGATGAGGGAATACAAAAATATAGTTCTTGATGTACTTGAAAATTTTACAGAATATAACCTTTCAATGATTCCAAGAGGAGAAAATTTGATCGTTGATACATTATCCACTTCAGCTTCTGTTTTTAAGATTCCAATTTTTCCTAACAAAAAATATGATATTGAATTCAAGCATAGACCAATAGTACTTGATAATATCAAGTATTGACAGATTTTTGAGCATGATAAACAAGTGGTAAGATTTCTCCAAATGACTGATGAGTTTTCCAACACAAATATTGATGAGGAAAATTGTTTTGATTAGGAAGAAGATGAATACATGTCTCGAAATGAAGATTGTTTCCTAAATCAGATTGTTGGTAGAGACATTGCTCAACTCAAAAATAATGTCATCCCTAAGGGTTTGGTTCCACTAGAAAATATCTTTGACAATAATGATGTGGCAGGGAACCCAAAATTCACCCCAAATGATGAAGAAATAGAAGATTGTAACATTGGGACTTAGGAAAAGCCTAAAATCATCAAAATCTCCAAGACACTTAGCCCAAAAATAAAAGAGAGAGATATCAATTTAATGAATGAATTTCTAGATTTTTTTTCTTGGAGCAATGAAAATTTGAAAGTTTATGACATAAACATTATTAAACATGTTATTCCAATTAGATATGATAAAAAAACATTTAAAAAAAAGTTGATAAGGATTAATCCTTTGTTTTTTCCACTCATTGAGAAAGAGGTAAGAAAATTGTTTGATGCCAAGATCATAGTATCTTTGAGATTCTCTAAGTGGTTGGCCAACTTACTTCATGTCAGAAAGAAAAGTGGGGAAATGAGGTTGTGTGTAGATTTTGAAAATATGAACATGGTTTCCCTCAAATATAATTATCTTCTTCCTCAATGGATTTTTTGGATAACAACCAAATAATATAACATGGTGAAATGTCAATACTAGATGGATTTTTTGGATTCAACCAAATCATGGTGCATCCTGATGATCAAGAGAAGGCATCCTTCACAACACCTTGGGGTACATTCATATATTCAAAAATTAAATAGGAGCTTATGAATGTAGGGGAAACATTCCAAAGAGCTATGGATATATATTTTGCTAATGAAAAAGATAAGTTCGTTGTCCTTTATCTAGATGATATTACTATTTTTTCAAATTATGATGATGAGCATTTGAAACTTTTGAAAATGGTTTTTGAGAAGTGTAGGAGGTTTGGAACTTCATTAAATCCCCAAAAATCCAATTTTGGAATGCAAGAGTGAAAGCTTCTTGGTCATATCATCTCCAAAGAAGGAATAAAGATGGATCCCAGTAGGGTAGCTACAATTCTGAAAATTGATACTTTGAGAAGAAAAAAAAGGTGTAGTCTTTTCTTGGAAGGGTAAACTTTTTGAGGCAATTTATTCCCAATCGAGAAGAAATCATAAAGTTCATTACCATCATGTTGAGGAAATGGAGTGAGATAAAGTGGATTCCGAAATCCAAAAT
>JASDQU010370938.1:19715-51698 GCA_032191745.1 Picea mariana
TCATCTCCAAAGAAGGAATAAAGATGGATCCCAGCAGGGTAGCTACAATTCTGAAAATTGATACTTTGAGAAGAAAAAAAAGGTGTAGTCTTTTCTTGGAAGGGTAAACTTTTTGAGGCAATTTATTCCCAATCGAGAAGAAATCATAAAGTTCATTACCATCATGTTGAGGAAAGGGAGTGAGATAAAGTGGATTCCGAAATCCAAAATATACTTTGAGGATATAAAGGTAGCATTGACCAAGGCACTAGTATTAGGTAGTCCAGACTATGCAAAGGATTTCATATTATACTATTTTGAATCAGAACACACTATTGTTGGTGTCTTGTTGCAGAAGAATGAACAAAATTTTGAAAGGGCCATAGACTACTACAACAAAAATTTAAGATATTCCCCATTAAAGTAAGACATCATGGATATTCAAGCATATGCACTGGTAAAATCCTGGAAAAAATTTAGAATTTACATTTTGCTTTCTCATGTTGTTGCTTTTGTGCCCAGTAATGTTGTGAAAGATTTTCTAACCTAGTCTGATCCTGAAGGGAGAAGAGAAAAATGGATATAAGTTTTGTTAGAATACGATCTGAAGATAAAGCCCACAAAGCTAATCAAAGGCCAAGGGATTTCCAAAATAATGACCCAGTCAAATTATGATGTCATGGTGATAAATTTTACTTCAAATCTATTAGAAAATAAAAAAGAAGAATGAATACCACATGTATCATAGAATTTTATTGAATCTCCATGGTACATTGACATTATATATGTTTTGAGAAATTTACAAGCTCCTTCTGAACTAAGAAAAAACAAATCTAGGTTTCTGAAATTAAAAATAGCCAAATTTTGTATTCTTAATGCTTCTATGTATTGGAAGGATCTAGGGGGGAATTTTTCTATGTTTCTTATTAGAAGATGAGGTAAAACAATCTATCAAATAATTTCATAAGGGTTACTATGGAGGGCACCATTATTGGAAAACCACAGTGCATAAGATACTAAGGGCAAGGTTTTAATGGCCTTGCATTTTCTCTGATGTTTACAAGGAGGTGTCCATTTTTCATGAATGTCATATTTCTGATGGGAAAAGGAAATTGTTTCCCTTACCTTTAAAACCGATTTCAATTGAAGCACCATTTAGGAAATGGGGCCTTGATTTTATAGGAGATATTCATCCATCATCTTCAGCTCAACATAAATGGATATTTACAACTATAGACTATTTCACTAAATGGATTGAAGAAGTACCAACAAGGAAAGCTATTGATGTTGTCATTATCCAATTTTTGGAAAGTAACATCATGTCTAGGTTTGTCTTCCTAGTGAAAATAATAACTGATAATGTAGAAACATTCAAGTCTAAGAGGATGGAAAAGTTTTTCAACGATTACAACATAACCCTTGGTCTATCCATATCCTATTACCCACAGGTTAATGGACTAGCTAAGTCATCCAACAAGAGTTTGAGAAGAATTATCAAAATAATCCTACAGGAAAACAAAAAGCCTTGGCACAAGAAACTCATATATGCACTATGGGATGATAGGATTATTACAAAGAGGTTTATTTCTACATCGACTTTTCAGATAGTATATGGTACAACTGCAATTTTCCCTACCTCATTAGGATTGCAAGTTGTGAAATTTATACCAAAACAATGTTGAGCACTCAACACACCCTAAAAATCCTATGTCATTTTTTTTTACTTTTTTGGGTACCACTTGATCTTTGCACTATCTATTTCGATTTCATTTTTTGTGAAAATGTCGTGCCCTTGCTTATTATCATGAATCTCATTAGATTTTTGGGTCTGTTTGGACTTATGAAACCCCGTGACTTTAAAAAAGACTTAATGCTTGAATAAAGAATCAAATGCCAAAAGAAACACTTCACCCAACACACTCAGATTTGACATCGAAAGGAATTCAAAGAAGAAAAAGAGCCACTTAGGAAAAATCAATCACTGAGCATCGATCTCCATCGACATTGACAAAAGTAAGTTTTGATTGCACCAAAGTTTTTCATATGGATATCTTCGATAGTTGATTCCTCTTCGACATCGGTAAAAGACGAGGGGAATAGAAGTTAATGAGGGAAGAAATGATATTGCTGACAACTGATACCCAATGCACTTATCAGAATCGGGGAAGACCGAAAATAATTGCAATGAAAATTTTGACCACTCTAAAGAGTTTTTACTGATCATCGATCCCCAAAGCATTTCGGCATCAACACTTTTTCGAGGAAACTAATCCGAATAAAAACACATAATAGGTTTATCATCGATCGTCAACCCCCGATACCTTTTCGGCATCGACGAACCTAGGTTTTTTTTAGAACACACAACTTAAAGAAAGTCCCGACTCTGATTAGTACATGCGAATCAGGTCACCTGTATTCACTGCCACGTGTCTTTGCCATATTGGAGAACCATACGGTCTAGTTTTACCCCAATTCATTCTTGGTTCCCTAGGTCCAAGTCACACATCTGAGTCATCTTTTCCACGACAACATTGTACGATGATATTGATCGGCGTCATAGATTTTGTGAGAGACATCGACGAAAATGTTCATAGCGCATCCCCGATTCCCAATCGACCCACTGAGAAAACGACACGATGGGATGTTTTAGCATTAGATATTATTAGATTTCATGCAGTTAAGGGTCTAATTAATACCAAATCCTGCATTAGTTTCTACCTCGTGCTCCAATCAACACAGATGTTTGAAATCACCGATATACCACATCACCCTTGCGCCTCCACCATCAACCCATGATGAATTTAAGTTACAGATATTCGACGATAGATTTGTTTAAATTTCACTTATCACCTGAATTGTATGGATGATGGGACTCAGTAAGTTCTTCACTAGTTTAAATTATCTTTATCCTTTGTAAGAGGAATCATTCTACGCGCAAGGAAATTCAGAGAATCTGGAGAAGCGAGATGAGCAATTCGAAAGATGCAAAGATCCCATGAGTATCAAATAACTAATTTTAGCAAGATTTACAGGTATGTACCCAAGTCTGTGGATTTTACATTTTTACACTTCATATATTTTTATCCGGTGTTTCTTTGTACATAGTCTCTCAAGTTTTATTTTGAATTCAAAAACAATGCCACCAAGAAATCCAACCACTAGATGATCGTCAAGGGCGTCAAAGCTAAAAGAGCCAGAGGTAGGCGAAGCATCCTCCCAGGGTTTGTAAGACAGTTGGAATACCCTATGAAACCAGAGATTGACATCAAAACATCAACGAAGAAGGTTTTCGTCCATCCTCCAGCCTTTGGAGATACATAAGCAAGCACAGGGTCCAAGATGACATTCCCGCATTGGGGAGAGCTCTTTAAAAATATCATCCAGGAGGAATAGGCGGAATACATCCCACACAACGATACTGATGTCAGAGCGCTCGATGACGAAGTGTTACCGAACATTCGATGGTCATACCTGCATATGGTGGCTATAAGAACCCTTGTCTTTCCTTGTGTCGAACTCTTGAAGTGGGTCATTGACCATAGAGACACGCATAAATGTTTTATCAATGATGGAAATGGTGGATGTGTCAGAGTCTTCCTTCTGGTGGAGGTCTAGAAGTATTACAAGCTTAGAGACCCTAAGGAGCAACTAAAGACATATTTCATCGTAAAATTCTATAAGCGCCATAACACCAGCCGGGTGATGGCCTCATGGTGAAGAGAAGATAAGAAATACACCAACCAGATCACCAACTGGTACTAGACGACAAGCTTAATTGAGCCATACATATACCTGATGGCTCTCATATGTCGATTATATGGGGAGAAGGACTACTCCATATTTTCAAAGGCATGGATGCCTCTAGCTTAGAAAGTGGCCATTTTTGGGAATATCTTCAGCTGGGGAGACATCATTTAGAAGCAACTGAGCATCTGCATACAATAGGCCTAGACGTCGAAGGAAGGGGAAACACCAACCTTCTACATGGCTTCATATTTACTTGATTTCATGTGTTCCAGAAACATTTTCATAGGCATGAACCTAAGATGGCACATCGCAAAGCTCTCGGTCCATGTATATTTCAGCATCCTATGGGATAATAGGTACAATAAATCTTACTCCCTCATTTCCAATGAATTCATCGCACGTATTTATCTCATTCTTTTCAAGAAAGAATGCTTGAGACTATTGGTCGTGATCAAAATGATGATATCAAAAGTAGGCCACTGGTACTTGGATGAGTGAGATACATACATTTGGGTCTTCGGGGGCACTGATGAACCACATATTCTACTAGCACATGTCCCTGACTGGATTGTAGTGGGAGAGATATGCTACCATACCATCCCCCATCAACAACACAAAACTGACCCAAAGTTGTAAATTGGTGGATCAAATGAACATGGACTGACACGGGTATTGAAACATGAATTTTTTTATGGTTGAATCTCGAGGTATATACTTCCCTTCAACACTGAGGCACAACAACAGAAACATGACATTCACCAAAACATGATAATGCAGTGGATACTGTGACTTTTGTCGGGTGACCCAAAGGAGTGAAGAAACTCATTGGCTGAGTGCAGAGGTTCAGTGGATTAAAATGTATGAAAAGACAAAGTGTCGTGTTCAAGGGCGACCGTAAGAGTGACTTCTGATGTTTTCAAAAAATGCTTGGCTTGCTCCCTTCAAATTTTTCCCCCATCTAGATAAACGAGTACCTCTTTTTATTTTAATGATATCGAGGAGGATAACACATGCTCGATATAACTCACCTTCGGTAAGTCCCTCTTTATTTGTTTAACGAACTGGAAGACGTAAGGGTTTGGTTCCATATGTACCCTTCAATGTATGATTGTTTAACGAGTCTAGAGAAGGTAAACTCAATGATTTTTCATGTTCAGAGAGTCTGAAAAGAACTTAAAGATGACTCCATTTATGTACTTTTTTGTAATGTTAGTCTCACGAGGCCTAAAAAGAGATAATTTATCACTCGAAAGATTCCCTTTCAAACCTTTTAATGAGTGGGAACGGAAGCAAGATCACTTGAAAATATTTTCATGTTTAGAGAGTCTAAAAAGAGCTCAAAGACGAATCCATTGGGTTCCTTTTTCGTGTATCCATGTGAGTCTAAAAAAGAGATAACATTTTACTCGGTTGCGTTCTCATGTTTTTTCGAGCATGAGAAGGAATTAAGACTATGCTCGTTATTGGTTTCATTTTTACACAAGATTGAAACAAAATTAAACTATGCTTGTAAATTCCCAACATAATTTCTCAAGGTTGGGATACCCATGGATGGTTGGTAATCTACCCCCAGCTCGAAAAGCTAGCGGTATAACTCCAGAATGATAATCAAAGCTTGGAGAAATTCCCCCAAAGCTTCAATTCATTCACCGACTTTGATTTTGTCACCAATTTATGTACTAGATGGAGAAAAAGGATAAGGTTGGATGAAATGAAGGTTCAAATATAAGACCTAACGAGAGACTCAACTTGGTATGAGAGGTGGTTGTTTCATTTTTTAATGAGCTTCTCATAGGAAAAGAACTATGCTCAAGGATCTGGGTTCATTCCCCAGATTCCTGTTTCATTTTTTAACGTGCTTGCTATAGAGAGGAAAAAATATGCTCATGACCTTTGTTTCATTTTTTAATGATATTTCCATAGAGAAGGAAAGACTATGCTCGTAGCTTCTGTTTCGCAACTAAATCTAGAGATGATGGGTATTTTTCCCTGATTTTCCTCAACAGCCTAAGATTTCCTCAAACAGGCCAGCGCTCCCATGGAATGGGGCACAGAGCATTGCAACTCTCCCCCAAATGAGGTCAAGGAGCGCTGACACTCCTTGATAGTGGATAGGGGAGTGCTACCCAAGATTTCCTCAAAAAATCCTAGCGCTCCCCCAAAAGGGTACTTAGATCGTTGCAACACTCCCTCAAAGGAGGGTAAGGAGTTCTAGCACTCCCTGACAGTGGGTAGGGGAGCGTTTCCCTTCAAAAATGTCTTTTAGGTGGTCTTTTTCATGGTAAAATATTTGTACTCTTTTTCATGTGATTTTTCCTTCTTAAACCAATCTTTGAAGTGTCCTTGTGATGTCAATCGAGACACAACATAGGCAAGATGACTATATGATGTCTATGACACTTGCGACACTTATGGATAAAATGCGACACTTGTAATGATGACAATAGGTCATCATTGAAGTCAGTAATTTTGATGTGTAATAGATTGCCCCCCAAAGTGCGAATTTAGAAGATGAAAATTGATGACAAGTACTTTGTAGACTTTTTCGAGCAAGGGTATGGACTCAGAGAACCTGGCAGAAACTGCACACAACCATCAAACAAATATTAGGATATGTTTCAAACCCAAGGTAGGCATACCCATGCTTGAGTGATATAGACTTACAAGGTATGGTTGCCATAAGATACATAGCGGATCCATAATTGTATTAACAAAAAATTATAGCCACCAAAGATACAATGTGGATCTATATTCCCATGACATGAACTGATCGTAGCCATGAAAAATACACAATGGATCTATGAGATGACAAGACATATCCATAGACCAATACAAAGTGGATCTATGTGATAGTATATCTATCAATATTCAAGAGAAACTTTGTCGCAACATGCGTAAAGTACATATCAAAGTGATTACTCAACCTAGGGTCTTCTTACCGATCCTGATGTAGTACGAATCTAACCATGTGAGTAGATGTCCCGATGTCAAACATGGAAGAAACCACTTGATTACCGGTCAATGAGATAAACCGTTAACAAGTGCGAGGGAAATCACCATTGATGTAAATGATTCCCAAGGTACTCTAGTACATTCCAGTGAATGTGAATAAATGAGATGAAGTTGAACATTCATGGAATCATCTGATCAGAGGTCAATGATCTAAACCGAATTTCAAAAGTGAGGAGGCCTACCATTGAGGCATGCAAGTCCCAAGGTACTAACTATTTTCTAAGTCTAATTCCCAGATAATGTGTTGAAGTTGAAAAAAATCATCGAAGGAGGGCCTTGATGTATCCCCCATCAATGACATGAAAATGACCCAGAGATGTAAATTGGTGGATCAAACAAACATGTATAGACACGGGTATTGAAACAAGAAATTTGTGATGTTTGAATATCGAGGAAGATACTTCCCTTGAACACTGAGGCACAACAACAGAAATACAACATGGACAAAAACATGATAATGAAGTGGAGTCGCCAATTTATGCTACAGGAAAACCCCCCTACAGATAGGTGGATTCCCTCTTATATCCTAAATCTCTAATATCAAGATAGAAAGGTGCTAACTTTCGTCACTGGCATCCCTTTAAACCTAGCTAAACTAATATATAGAGAAGAGGAAGAAGTTGTACCTTTTTATGATGTTTTTCCTCGCCCATTTCCAAGTTCAGCTCTGATCCACAAGCTCTTCAATAGGTCTTGCAATATGTTCAAAGACAAAGCATGCTTCATATTCTACTACGATTAGTTTGAAACTAGATGTATTCATTAAAGACAAGTTCATGTAGGCATACACAATCTTGAAGGAAATAGGCCAAGCACATGTATTAATGAGAACTCAATAGAGATAGTTACATACCTTTGCTGAAGTTTCCGCAACCTCTCCAAGCTCTCTTTGTCCAACCCCTTGCTCAAATGACCCGCAAACAAAATGACTATGCTTCACTAATAATTCTCCCTTATGAGATCATAAGTTTGATGTCTTCAATGTCTCCTCAATACCACTTCTCATGAGATCATAAGTTTGGTATCTCTAAAACTCCATCCTTTGACCATGAGGAGGCCTCCTTATAAAGGCTTGGAGAGGCCTAACCACCTTAGAGATTCTTGGGATAGGTTGAGGATATTTCTCCATCAGTTGTGGATCCTCCCTAAGATCTAGCCTTGAACTCATATTCGAATCAAACTAACTCCATAGATGAGGGGGATTTTTCCCTAATTTTCCTCAACAACCCAAGATTTCCTCAAAGAGGCTAGCGCTACCCCAGAATAGGGCACAGAGCATTGAAACATTCCCCCAAATGAGGTCAATGAGCATTAGCACTCCTTGACAATTGGTAGGGGATTTCTTCCCAAGATTTCCTCAAAAAATCCCAGCGCTCCCCCAAAAGGGTTCTCAGAGCATTGAAACACTCCCTCAAAGGAGGGTAAGGAGCGTTAGCACTCCTTGACAGTGGGAAGGGGATCGCTAGCCTTCAAAAATGAATTTTAAGTGGTCTTTTTCATGGTAAAAGCTTCGTACTATTTGTCAATGTGTGATTTCTATTTCTTAAACCAGTCTTTGAGGGTGTCTTTGAAGTGTCCTTGTGATGTCGTTCGAGACACGACATAGGCAAGATGAATGTATGATGTCTGGGACACTTGCAACACTTATGGCTAAAATGCGACACTTGTAATGACAAAAATAGTTCATCATTGAAGTCAGTAATTTTGATGTGTAACAATCATCCCAAACATTCTAATAACACTTCAAATCAATTTTGCTCGGCATATGAATATCCTTCCCCTCCCATTTTTCATGCAAAAGACTATCTTCCATCAATCAGACTGCTTTCCCTCAACAAATTCAAAAGACTCCACTTAATACAAAAACTCTGTCTATCTCGTTATGCAAGCGCAGTATGCCCGCTATGCAAATTTCACACAATGATCACATGATACACATTCTCTATTTCTCAAAATTTTGTCGTGTCAAATACTAAGGGGTTATGTTTTGTTCCTAACAAACATCCTGCACTTATATGCATGAGATCTAAAGACTTTTTCCGCATATTGTAGAGTGCTTTCATACAATTGTGTAAACCCTAATCTTGTTTTTTGTTGTATAAAGTTCCATGTCAGAGCTTTATCCATTGAACCCCCTTTTCCTTACTAGTCTCAATTTTTTTATCCTACATTTGCAACATGGAAACTGAAGAGAAAAATAAATACAATAAAGGAGGCAATGTGTTAAGGTATGAGAGACACAGCTTAAAATTGGTAAATTTTGATCTAGCATATAGGGTTTCCTTTGAACAAGCTAGGTGCATCAGGCTTTGCGAAAATATTCAAGGGTTCAATGTGCAATTAACGAAGGATTTTTCCCTCAACTTCAATGTTGTCCAAATGAAAATTGATGATATTACTTTTTAGGTATCAGAGGAGACAATAGCTCCTGTGACTAAGATACTAGTGCAAGGGGATAAATGGTTTAAAGGAATGCCTCTTGATCCATCTTTCTACACTGATTTCTTGAAACCCAAGTACAAAAAGGAGAATTTTGATGTTACTATTCCAAGAGAATGGATACTGGAGCATTATGAAAAGCTATTAAGAGTGGCTCAATGGTATTTCACATGTGAGTGAAGGTTTGATAGAGTATACCAGTATGATATGAGGATTTTAATGCATTTCATAGGAAAAAATATTTTAAATTTACCTTTTTACCTATATAGAAGCTTAGGTAAAATGTGAGACAGAGTACAAGATAGGGTTGACAAGCTTAAAACTAGTTTGTTTGATTTCTCTTTGTTAAATTTATTAGTGTTGTAAGAACTCAAAAAATGAATAGAGATTGGGACTCTTTCTTAGTTTCAACAAACATTCCTTTAGACTCCAAAGGAGACACCACCTCATCTGCTGAGAAAATGGCTTCTAAAGATTCAAATGGGAAAGAGAAAAGGTCTGTAGAAAAGGGCATAGGGAAAGAAAAAAAAATTGAAAATTCTTAACCCGAGCAAGCTAATAAGAAAGGTAGAAAGATAAACTTTTCCAATGCATTGGATGAAACCCCAAAATTGAGTAGTCCAATCACAAGATCACCTGTCAAAACACTACCTATATGTTCCCTTCATACACAATTTGTTGAACACACGGTTCAAGAAGTGGATAAGTATCAGGTGCAGTCATAAGCCAAAGAAAAAATAATGAGGGAGTTACAATATCAACTCAAATAATCTCAACATGTCATAGCTCAATCATATTATGAAAACATGGAGATGAAGAGGAAATTGGCTGAAAGGGTTTCTAATATTCAAACACCACAAGATGAAATAGATTTAAAGAAGGAATAAACTTCAAAGGCTCCAGAATGTTATAAAGGGAAAGAAATCAGGAAAAGTCCTAAAAAATGGAGTTTACTAAACCTACAACCCCTTTAACAAGATCCTTAGCCATAAGGATATGTTCATAATACAATCTTGTAGAGGAAATACATTCAAAGGGGTATCCTATATAAATTGAAAAGATCCATACTTCACCTAGAGAGGGTGAGAAAAATGTCAAGTGGATCAGAAAGCAATTAAGGGAAGCACATGATCTAATTATCCAGCTCAAGGAAGAGAACATAAAAGTATAACTAAATTTTAAGAAACACATTCAGGAATGTGGACCATCCATAAAAAATGCATGTGCACCTCTCTCAAATGTCGAGTCAACGTTTTAGGTAAGTGAGAAAACTCAAAAGACAGAATGTACCATTGAGGAAAGAAAATGGGTCTTTGAAACTGAGGATACAAGTTGATGATTAAGCTAGGGGAAATTTGGACCTACTTGTAGAGGTGGCTGAAATATAGAATGCCATGTTTTCACATTTTCTCATTTTTTGATCAATTAAGGGTCAAGTTGTTTTGATTTTATGTCTGGAAAGTAGAATTGTACAGAACGTGTGTGGTGTTCTCATGATACACAAGTGTTTTAATTACACACATAATTAACATATAATGGGTAATGTTTTATAGATGATATAAAAATCATTTTCATCCTCCAAAAAGTTTGTAGCCACAACCTGAATGAAGTTTATTGAAGAAGACAAATTACACAATGAGTTGCAACAGATCACTACACAAATGTGTCAGGGAGTCTAGTCAGCGTTCAAATTAGCCTCAATTTCATCTTCATCTATACTAGATGACTCACATCATATTCAAAGTCAAAAAATATATTGGAGAATATTTATTTTCAAGATATTGTTATGCATTAAATTTGGTGAAAGAGAACTTCTATTTTCAGTAAGTAGTTTGGAGTTTGTTCCTTCTTTGATGTAATTGAATCCAAAATTAAAGGATAGTAGTGATGTTTGACTTCTCTAGCTTAGGGATGTATTTTGATTATATATTTGATCATTTTGAATGTAAAAAGTGTTGGTAGACGAATAAAAGATATTTGTCTTGGACATTTTGTACATTTTATGAAGTTAAATGAAATATTAGTGTAGAAGTCCAGTACTATTCATACCAGAGATTCTCATGGTGGTGATATGAAGTGTGCATTCTCTTCCATGTATGTACTTCCTTTTTTCTTTATCTTTTCATTTTCAATTCATATATGCTTAGATTGGAAATCTAGTCGTTTGAAATTCATCTGATATTGATGCTTTAGATTCAAGCAATTTAAGTATTGTTACCTCTTCTTAACTCAATCAGAATTCATCTTAGTTGGTGCTATGAATTTTGTTATGTGTTACCTCCTTCTTTCATCATATAACAACATTTTTTAAAAAACTGAAAAATTATCACCTATCTAGCCTCTCCTTCCTTGATAGTTCTACCTACTAGTCACATATAGTTACATTTGCCTCAAAGTTGACTCCATTTCCCAACAAATTCCTTTTCCTTATTGCTATAAAAATTCATAAATTTCTTCCTTTAAGAAAACATCTAGCCACTAATTCTCAAAACAAAACCTATCTTTTAGAAACCAAGTGACAAGAGAGAACCCTCTCTGAACTAGAAGGGCTAGTTTCAGTTCTAAAGTGGTTTTGTGGTTATCTTTGTGATTTGATTTTCATCCAAGAAATTTACAAAGTGGTAACAAAGAGACCTGTCATAGAGGCTGTGGATGTGGCTGCAACCTTCCTCTCACTCTGATCATGAATCATGAAGAAGACAAACTTCTCAGTTTGAGAGATGACCTTCATGCATTGCTTGGCAGAGATCAAGGAAATGGCGGTAGATGGGACTACCTTTGGTATCCTGTATAATACATTTTTCAAAGTAATAATAACACTAGAAGGCCTATACTCATATACAACATGATGTTTCCATAAATAAGGTTGGCCCAAAATAAAATCACAAACTTCAAGAGGGAAACATCACACAATACCTCATCTTTGAAGGGATTGATGTTGTAGGCCAGGCGACATTGTTGGCTAATGTGAAGCTCTCTCCCTTGGTGAATCCATATGATGGTGTGTGATTGTGGGTGTTGTGATGTCAGAAAATCCAACTACTTGATGACCTCCATTGAGATAACGTTCTTCTAGCTACCACTATCAATGATGAAGTGCAATAGAGTGCCCTTCGTTAACATCTATGAATAAAACAAGCACTCACCTTCCTCTAGTTCATCAAGTTCCTTGGGATGGAACTTGGTAGTGCTAGAAACAATGGCATTAGGTTATGCCTCAATGATCCATCTCCCTTTTTATGGTTCTGACTCCAATTCAGAGCTTGCATCTAATTCAAAGGCTTTCACCTCAACCACCAATGATTTCTTTGAGCAGTATTCAAGAGTGTTATGCCCGAAGATCTTATGGAACTCTCACCATTTCATAATGTCTTTCTTTGTCTTCACATTGTCCTTCTTTATTTGCAGTTTGGACTAGTTGTATTGAGGCTTCCCATCATTTATTTTCCCTTTGTTATGCGGGTTGGGGCTGTCTTTTCCTTTCTTATATTGTGAGGATTTTGTAGACCCAAACTTCTACGTCTTATGTTTAATCATATTCTCTATTTTGACAACATATTGATAGGCCACGCCCAAGGATGAAATGTATAGAAAAACAATTTCTTTCCGGATGTATCTTTACAAAATATCACAACACTTGAGCATCATATGTCTCTCATATTCTTTTATACCCATATTGTTGCACAAGGTATGGAAGACATTGGTGAAATATGACACTATTTGGTCCCTTTCCTACTGCAGTGGGTTCCATCTTGTGTATCAATCGTCATAACTTCCAACAAGGTAGTATTGTTCCTTAATAGGCTCCATAAAGGAACCCTAAGTGGGTGCAACTATAAATAATGTAGATCCCTCTATTTTTGTTTTCTCACAAAAGTTTCCCAAAAATATTTGACATGGGGGACGACCTTGATGAGCTCAAATGTAATCTTTTCTCTATCGGAAAATTTGTGGATAGAAAAATACTCTTCTCGAAGTTTTAAACATTTATCTACAACATTTGAATCTATTTTACCTTCAAATATAGGAACACAAAACTTTAGTTGTACCTTAAAGGAGGTGGCGCCTTTGTTTGAGGTAGATGTGTCACTTTTCGGTAGTCGTCAAAGGATTCGTGCAAAGTTGTCCATCATCTCTTTCCTCTGTCACATGAGGGATTCATTAAGAATTTTTTTTAAAGCATATCTTATCTCGTCGTATTTATTTTCTCCCTCCATGATAGGTTTATTTGGCGTGAAAAATAAGTTGTACAAAAGAGAAGAAATCTCGATACCCAACTCTCTATACCCTAACCTCATCGGGGAGATGCACTAAAAAATGACAAGGAGTAGACCACTCTAATACCATTGATCCAGATTTATGAGTGGAACGAAATGAAAACACATATCTATAGTACTAACACAGAGACACATTGAATAATAATAGAGATACGGTAAAACTTGACTTATGCTAAATGAGAAATGTGTTGAAACTGTAAAATGCAAACTCAAAAAAGATTGCTATAATGGTGGCAACATATCTCTGGGAAGAGATGTGACAACTAGACTCATTCACAAGAAGATGCATACAATGAGGCTCTGAATTTTTTCTTACATAAAACATGAATGCCAAAACCCTATACATCCAAAAACCTAACCCTAGGATATGAAGCTCCAAAAGTCATGTGGGCCCTGTTGGGGTGAGTTGGTACACCAACTTCCCGGGGTTGTAACTTTTGTATATGATATTCGTTTTAGGCGCACGATATCTCATTGGAAAGGTATATCTGATGAATACAAATTATGATGTAAAATTCTAACTCTAACTATAGTATGACTATGGTGGGCCCAAAAAATTCTATTTAGGGCCTCAAAATGACCCCGAACGTTTAGGACCTGAAAAGCTAGAAAAAAATTGCCAAGATGAAAAATGAAACTGCCAAGATGAAATATGTATGTGAGCTAGTTGGAATAGGTGTGTTTCCAATGATATCCAACTAGATATGAATCCATCTCGATGGAATACATTTCGGACCCTCCTTCAACCTAGTAGGGAAATGCATGTGTTTTTGTGGTGGTTAATCATTTTTCTAAGATGGCCATACTCACATCCTGCAAGAAGAATATCACTGCAGAAGACACTACCAAGATCTTATTCAAATGGGTGTGGGTACACTTCGGGATATCAAATACCATCATATCATATTGGAATAGTAGGTTCCCCAGTACATTCTAGTCTAGCCTCTGGTAACTATTGGACACCAAGCTCACCAAATCCACTGCATTCCATCGCCAAACCGATGAATAGACATAGGTCCTCAACATAATGATCATTAATATCTTGTGAATGTAAAAATAAAAACATCCTCTTACATGGGATGAGAGTCTCCCCTATGTTCAATAAAGATAAAATAGATCCCTTCATAGTTGGACCAACCAGAGTCCCTTTTAGCTGGGGTTGGGATTTCAACCATTGGGTCCCATTGTTGTCACACTGCCCCTTTCATCCACATAGAAAGAATCATCCCATGCTCAATCTAAGGTCGAAAAAGCCACCAATTTTATTGAAAAATTTTAGCGCATTCAACAATAGGTCCATGATATTTTAAAGAAATTCAATGATAACTACAAACAGTTCCATGATCAACATTGGGTGGCACACATGTTTCAAGTGGGAGAAAAGGTCCGGTTGGATTTATAGAAAGAGTGCCTTACAAGAACCCATCGAAAACTTCATCAAATTTGATATGGAACTTACACCATCACCAAGGTTGTGTGTGATAATACTTTTGAGCTAAGTATTCTGCCCTTCTTGGGATTGCACCCTATGTTCAATGTGGAACTTCTTCTACATGACTTCTTGTTGGTGTGGAATTGATCGGACCAGGTTCCTTCTCATGTTACCAACAAAAGGTATCGTGTAGTCTAGAGTGCTAGCATTTTCATCTTCTTTGAAGAGAAGAAGTCTCACCCGAAGAAAATCCAAGACGAAAAGACGGGGAAGGGAAAGGAGAATACTTAGGTGGGTTTGTAGAACCTTCAAGATTCATCCTGATATTGCACGAGACAAACTATATACTGAAAAGATATGAGCTCATACACACAGGAACTGAAACTACTTATGTTGTGGAAACCATTCATATAAAGAAACATCACATGGAACTTATGAAGCATAAAGAAGTAATTTA
This sequence comes from Picea mariana, assembly GCA_032191745.1. Taxonomy (NCBI): domain Eukaryota; kingdom Viridiplantae; phylum Streptophyta; class Pinopsida; order Pinales; family Pinaceae; genus Picea; species Picea mariana. The sequence goes on from JASDQU010370938.1 coordinate 35,059, forward strand.
AAGATATAAATCAGAAAAATAAACACAGAACGACACAACATATCTTAAAATTTTGGATCCTTGTTTATACATTATTTGATATCTTATCATAGACAACCTTAGAGATAGAAAGTAATTCTCTATGATAGACTCCTGACTCTGGACCCATGTCGTAGAGATCTATTTATCCAAAACTGTATATAGGTTACATTTACAGAACTCAAACCCAACTTATTAACAACAACAAAAAAAAATAAGAACAATCCAAACAGAACAACAAGGGAAGAACCCTTTTACAATCATGAGAGAACCCTTTTACAGTCATATTCATCCATATATATAATATGAGTAGAGTCTTTTGGCTTTGAGCTTGCATGCTTTCTTCTTTTGTTGCAACTGATTTTTCCTTTCTGGCATTGCGCTGTCCTTTTCACAATCGATTTTTGTTACCTTTCCTTGCTCTTTTTTCCACCCTCTTCTATATCTTTCACAACTCATGCTAAATGAAAACTGGGAATGTAGTTCTTCTTGCACAACTTCTCATCAAAAAACAAAGGTCCCAACAGCCTCCAACCACAAGCCTTGATTCACCCTCGATTCAAGTACTCGACTCTTTCGTAGCTTCTAGGAGAAACTGTGGCTTTCCCTTATCTTCCTTTTCCTCTTTCCTTTGCTCTTATGCTTATGCTTTCTCTTCCTCTGCCTCTTTAAATGAAGGGCCCAACTTTGGTACCAACTACAAGGCCCTCTTCTTGACTTCCTGAAATCTTCCAACTTTATCCTGCCATTTCCTGACAAGGAGTGAGGCCTCAACGATGAATTGTTGGGTCACATATGTGATACATTCCTTGGCCTTAGATGTGACCAAAGAGTTCCATTCAGAGTATGTTATTGCATAAAACTCATTCATTTGCATATAAATTTTCTGAATGATAGGTTGGAAGTCACGCAAATCCTTTTTAGCTACAGATTGTGCCCCAAATAGAGCGTTCAACTCATTTTCCTCTTGCTAAATCTGATCAAACTTCTGTTGTTTCTCCAGTGGATCCATCATAGACGCAACTTCTTCATTCAACAACTAGATTCTAGTGTGCACATCCTCCAAAKTCTGGTTGCGCCTAGCTATTATTCTGATCCAATCACTGACTTCTCTGAAAATATTTATGAACTTAGTTGTGCACTTGCRTAGTGCTACTCGGTCATTGTTTCCTTCTAGCACTATCTTCTCCATCTTCTCCTGCAGCTTCCGAGGTTGCTACTTTGCATCCTTCTGGGTCTACCACAACTTCACGTCTAGATGCTTAGTGMAAATGGCTAATTGTGACCATGATCCTTGGAGTAGTTCAATCTGATGCTTTGTCTCTCATGCATCATTAGTTTTTGGAAGTTTGGGTGCGACCTTCCAAGTTTCTGGCCAAGAACAAACAAGCCTTTCCTAAACTCTTTCCAATCTGTGCTCCACATAGATATTTGCATATTCTTCCCATTTTCTTCACACTTGCGCAAGGAGTGCTTCCTCCCTTGTGAACACTGCAGACCTCTCGGCTTCCTGGAGCCCCTGCTCGAGTTGATTAGTTGATGCTCTGATTAGTCCAACTAAGTGCATTGCTAGCCACTATGCAAGATCAACAGATAAACAGGTGGAATCCTTGGGTTTCATACCTATAGTGGAAGTCCATTGGTCATTGAATGCTCATAGGGAGTCTCCACCTCCTCATCTCCTATGGGTGGTCCTGGCACAAGCCTCAACCACAACATTGATGGAAAGAGTGTTAGAACCTTTGTTCTAGCCAGGCAAAGTTGCACCAACTCTGCACACTGCTGAGGGTTTTGGAGAACCAACTCCATTTGTTCTTGCATTGATGTTGTGCTCTCCCCTGAAGTTGTCTTTGGTTCCTTATGAACCTTTGGTAGCTCTACCTCTTTATGTACCTTCTCTTCCAGAGTTGTGTTTCCCATGGCACCCTCAACCTTGGTCATTGAGGCAGTGTGCTGGAGACTTTGATATTGCAGCTTCTCTACCATTTGAGTGTCCTCCTGCTGCAAAAAAGGTACAATATATTGGTTCCAACCAATCAGTTGCAGTATTTTCTAAGGTACTTTGATATTTGGACCAAGAAGTCCTGGTCTCTACTCGGGTAACTCTGGGCTTTCTTCTAGGAGTTCTAACCTCTACTCGGGTAGTTTTGGAGCATTAAGCTGCATGGGCTCTATATCAGTGGTTTAGGGTGGACTGTTGGTTTCTGGGGGTGGTGAGTCATGTTGTGGTGGTGATGGAGGGTTCTCGGTGGTGATGGTGGATGGATGGGTGTCAAGCTCAAGGTCATATTGAATATGTATGGTTGGGGCTGATTGGACCGCTGAGCGAGTACAGGGGACAGTGGATGAGAGGGGTTAGGGGTTCATATCTTTGGTCGGCAAGACCCCTGTTCTAAAATTCTTGGCCATTGGCTCTATAATGAATGGAATGATCAGGATTTCATTGAGATCCTTACCTTTCAATAGGGCTTGTTCTTGTAGTTGCAAGAACATTGTTAGTGTCATCTTCTTGTGCTCTAATGGTTGCGTCTCCTCCTCTTCTTCAGATTTGTTTTGTGCCAGATCTTCTTTCTTCTATGCCTATGAGCATGAGATCAGTCCTACCCATGATTATTTACCTTTATTCTTCATCATATCTGTGGGAAAAACATAGTATATCCCTGACTTGTGCGGGTTGCATTTAACTCCAGGCCACGACATTACCTCTTTGTCAAAGGCCTCCTTGTCCAAGTAGAATGACATGATCCTTGAATGAAAGTCCTCCCTATTGGCATACCTCAGCCATAGAAGCATATGGTGTCAGTTCATGCTGAAGGCGATGTTCCTTGTATTGAATTTGAGGGGATCCTTGGAATGAAAAACCTTTGCGTTGTGTCAATGATCCCATTGTACCACTTGGAGAACATCATGTTGTTGAAGGTTGTGTTCTCTAATTCTTCCCTTGAATTCCAGGGCTCAAAAATATTTTTGAGGTTCCCTTTATCTATTAGTGCGAACGGTATTCCAGCATGTGGCGTCCACTTTAACATTGCAAGCATAAGAAGAAAGTATCCATATGTGAAGGTGCATCCCTTCTCTTGGGCTTCCTCGCAAGCCACAAGAAGTTCCTCGAACAAGTAACTACACCAGTTGAAAACAACGCCATTGGAGAAAACATATGCCACTAATAATGCATCCATTGTGCATTCTCCCTTATAGTATGACGTCATGAATTTTTTGGCTATGATGTAGAAGCCAACCCTAACCATGTCTAGTAGTATGGGGTCAATTTTGGTTGTGTGACACCCCCTCTGCATGTAAACCTTTCATATAGGTTGGGCTCCCCTCTCTTTTTGTCGTTATTGTTGGGACCCTGGAATACTTTAGACACCTCCTCTCCCTCAAGGGATAGTCCTATAAGCTGGTGGTTGTCTTAGGTGTGGAYTGGATATCACCTATCCAACCAAAGACTTTTGCCATGCACCCTATTGATCAAGAACTTGGTGCACTGCGCAAATTCTCTAGTGGTATCRAACACTGGTAGTTCCTTGAGGTTCATGATAGTTGAGTTAAACAGGTTGATAAATTTGGGCTTTGGCATGAACTACATACCTCCCAACTCATCTAGAGAGATACTCCATAAAATATCTATGTTCATCTGGGGGAACAAAACTTGATATTTTAAGTTGAGATGAAGGAGTTTGTCCTGCTCTACCTTCCCCTTGAGATCACCCATGACCTCAACTCGAGGGTTGCAGGGCTCATCTGGTACTACATCTTTGGACACGACACTTTGACTTCCTATAGTTCTCGTCATTGTGAGTTATGTATTATCAAAAAATTCCATGGATAAACAAGGATTTGGGTCACAACTATAGGTCTTAGGATTACACAGGCTTGCTCGCTTTGTAGAATTCAAAAAATCTCTAAGTTCTTTCTGGAAACAATGCATTCTACGATGATTTCTCAAAGACTTATACTCGGGATTAGCTCAGAAATTTAGTAATAATTGTTTTTTATCATTACCCTATGGACACAACTTGGATCTGAGTTGTCCAACGAGATGGGTTAATGGGGTAAATCCTATTGGGCGATTCTGGCATTTACTGTGCAAGTTGGATAGGGACATGGCCTATTTTAGGCCTTACCATTCGACGAATGATAATCCCAGCGTGAATATCGATGGAATCTTCATGTATCACGGGTTTATGGCTTAATCGAATTCAAACAGAGTACTGTAATAGTAATAAAGGTTGTGACTGGAATGGGTTCATGTGGAAAATGGACTCAGATTGTGTTCAGATTCTCTCTCCCTCTGACCACAAAGTGGTCCCCATCATATTAATGAATTTCATTAATGGGTTCTTGATACTTTTGATCCTACGCTGTTGAGTAAGAAGCTCTGCATCAAACAACACTTAGACAGAAAAAAAAAATGAACTACATGTTGCGGTGCAACAGTGCACATGTCGACTTTATTAACTAAATTTACAAAAATTCCAAAAAAATCAAATCTAACTACTATACATGATCCTTTGCACTAGAGAAATAGTCCATTATCTCAGTTCTAGGACATATAGGGTTTCAGGTGAGTGCCATTCACCCATCCTGGCCACAACATACGATCCAATTGTGCAAGTTTGACTGCTCCATAAGGTTGGATCTCCACAACTATAAATGGTCCCAACCAATGCATGTGAAATTTTCCTGGATGCTTCTGGTACCGACTATCATATAGTAGGACCTTGTCTACTTGCGCAAATACTTTATTCTTAATGCACCTTTCATGCCAAGATTTTTTCCTTGTTTTCTCAACTGACTAATGAAAGTCTGTTAAAAACCTAGTCTCTTCGAGTTCTTGTAACTCCATGAGTCTCTGTGCAACTGATTCTTCCTCTGACATGTGTGTGATCTTTGCAATGTACAAAATTGGAGTAATGAATTTTCCAGGCACCACAACTTCTTTCCCATAAAATAGTTGAAATGGAGTGTACTTGTGCAGTTTCTTTGTAGTTGTTCTGTAAGCCGATAGTACTGCTGGAACTTTGTCATCCCAATCTTCCCTATTTGCGCAACAAACCTTGGTTAACCCTCTCTCCAAAATATCGTTGAACTCTTCTAATGTTCCATTGGCTTGTAGGTGGTAGGAGCTACTTTTATAATTTTGGATCAAGAACTCTATTGTAAGCTTTACTCTGGTACTATTGATAAAATGAGCTCCCTGATCACTGGTCAGACTCCTAGGACATCCAAATCAAATGGAAATATTTTCAAAAATGAACCTAAAAAAAGTATCAGTCGAAAAATCCTAAAAATCTGTTGCCTCAGCCCAACATGTAAGGTAGCCCAGTTGTTGATGTACCTATCCTTTGAATGTTTATATGTGAGGTTGATCGACCCAATGAATTCAACCTCCCATTTCTCAAATGCTTGTAAACATTGAACTAGTTGATGTGGTAATTCATCTCGTCGTGATGGATTACCCACTCTTTGAAAAACATCACATGATCTAGAATATACCTTTGCATCCTTGAAGAGCATGGCCCACCATATTCTAGATTGAAGAAATTTCTGTGCAGTGGCCTTTCCTCCCACATGACCTCCCACAACTCCACTATGGAACTCCCATATTATATAATGTATTTCATGATCCAAGACACGTCTCCTGAGGATACTATCTAGTCCCATTTTATAAAATTTCCCTCCAATCAACTGATATTCCACTTCTCTAACCACCATATGGTGTTTCTGGGTTGCAAAATATATTTCTGGGCAGGCTCCTTTACTTAAGAGGACTGCTATGTCCTCCAGGGATTTTGGTATGGCCTCAACCCAGAAGAGATCTACATCTGGGATCTGATCATCAACTACTCCACCACTTTCCCTTGGTTCTAATCTAGATAGGTGATCAGGCTTAATGATCACTTCAAAAGAAAATTCTTGAAATAGTAGAAACCATCTACAAATTCTCCCTTCCAACACAGGATTGTTAATGAGATATTTTAATACATAATGATCAGTAAAGAAATAAAAATGAGAACCTAACAAATAATGTCTAAATTTATGCAAAGTATAAATCATAGATAAACACTCACTTTCTATTGTTTCATAGGTTCTCCTAGCTTGCGATAACTTCGTTCTAGCAAAATAGATAGGATGATCCATGCCTCCATATCCTGGTTTCACTAAGATAGCTCCCAAGGCAATTCCTGAAGCATCTATGTGGATGTCAGATTCATTTTCACAATTTCAAAATATTAGAATAGGTGTTGTGTTGAGATTCTCCTTTAGGGTATTGAATACTTTATCATATTCTAAGGTCCATTGGAACACTTCGACCTTCTTTAATAGATTTTCCAATGGTGCAGTGATATTTGTATATCTTCTGATGAACCTGCGATAGTAACCCATGTATCCCAATGTGGAGTGCAACTTCTTAGCACTCGTAGGTGGTGGCATGTTCATAATGACCGCAACTTTGGTTGGGTCTACCAGTACTCCCTCTCGGCATACTATGTGTCCTAACAAATTTCCATGTGGCACATAGATGATACATTTTCTGAGGTTCAACCATATATGCAATTATCTACATCTGTCAAACATCAGACGTAGTGGCTCTACATGTTCCTTGAGAAGGATATATACCATCCCATCATCCATATAAAATTTTATGAACATGTGAATAAATTCTTAAAAAGATGCTATTACAATTGTAGAGAAAGCTGCAGGGGTGTTCTTTAGGTCGAATGGCATTACATTGTAGGAAAATGACCCCCATTATGTTATGAACGTGGTCTTCTTTTATTCCTCTTCAACAATCCTTACTTGGTGATAGCGTGAAAATCCATCTATAAATGACAAAGACTATTTCCCCACAACCTGTTCTAGCACCTCATCAGTAAAAGGTGTTAGAAAAAGGTCATGCAAATAGGAATAGTTAAGGATTCTATAGTCTACATAGACCCTAATATCCTCTTTACCTTTCTTTATCTAGATGACTATTTGGTTGACCCATTCTTCCTCTTCTACTGCAAAAATAAGTCCAGCTTCCAATATCTTTTATATTTCCCTCTTAAACTTCTCTTTCACCTTGGTGTTAAGGTGGTATGATCTATGCCTCATAGGATTTTATCCTAATTTTAATTCAATTTTGATTTCTCCCGTAACTCCTTTGATCCCTTTTAAATCTAGAAATGTCTTTGGGAACAGGTCCTGATATTCTCGCACCAAAATCTGTATTTATTGACTAGTTTTCTCATCCCAGTAATATCCCACCATAGCCATATTAGGTTTCTCTGTGGTCCCTATATTTAATTTGTGCAACTTCAATGGGTGATTATAAGAACCATCATCCTAATTGGGTATGATGTTCTGGATTTCTCTGTTCTCTTTTGTTTTTTTAATGGCTAGGTTTCTCAATTCTTCTAAATCATCTGGTCTTTCCAACTCCTTCTCAATATTATATCACTCTATAGGTTTCTTGTTGAATTTTAGGTGAATATTAGTATGAAGTTCTCGAATATGCTTTGCACATACCACTAGGTCTAATTTTTTATTTCCATTGTCTGTAAAAATGAATTCTTTGATTCTTTGCAAAACTACTTCAAGCTCAGGGTACTTACCTGTAAATGAGAAGTCCTTGAAAAAGTGATCTAGAAATGTTTGCCAGTTGTTGGTATGTCTTTTGGTTTCTTCATGCATGAACCAAGATTTTGGGATTGGACCTAGTAAGTAGGAAAATACTTGAACCCATAAGCAAGAGGGTATTTCTACAACTTTCCACTATATCACGCACTGTTCAATATGTTCTTTAGGATCAAACTCTCCATTGAATAGTTGTGTAACCTGGAAATCTGTTCTCATCTTTGATTCCAGCTGATCCTTATATTGAAATCTATATTTGATAGATTTCATCACACCATTCCAATTCTTGAGTAATTCTTTATGATTGGCACACCATCTTGCAGGGGTGTCCTCGAGGGATAAATCTTGTACTGAGATCCTTTGATCCTCTACTACCTTTTATTCCATGCTGAGAATAAAAATATCAAGTCCTTAGGTACCATTTTATATTAGGTGTTCTCTGATCTCAGTTCCAACCCATCTAGTTTCCCTGACAATTGCACATCTCCTTGAGAATATTTTGTATGATCCTTGATTCCAACTATCAAATGCTAGTCTAAAATCTTCATCCACTGATTGTATACTCCCCCAACTTACTGAACCATCAATAGTAGTATTTATGTAATATTCTCTTGTTCTTGTTGTTATAGTGTACAACTGATCCAAGTATTCTCCCTCCATATTGTTATCCGTTCGATCTGTATATCTGGGACCTACATATAGATCCAAGGGTTGAACTACCTTAATTCCTTCTACCTCAAATGTCATAGTGTATTTCTTTAGGTTGATCACTTCATAGTTATCATAAGCCCAATCAATACCAAATAAGGGAGGATAAGGGTCCTTATCCACCATAGTCTCAATCACTTCAAAATCAGCTACATTATTCACTCCTGTAACATCTATTTCCACATTCTCTATTCTTCCTATTGGAAAAATGCAATATTAGTTGGACATCCTTAGCTGAATTGAGGAATATGTCAACTGGGGTTTTCCTAAGGCTTTCCAAGTATTTTTAGGGAGTATGTTAACATCCAATCCTAGATTTAACATAACATCTTTAATCTCAAATTCGTCTACTTGGGATACTAGTCTAAACTCTTTTCTAGTTTGTGCCTTCCTTCTCTGCACTCTCTGAGTACTCTTCTAAGTAAGGTTAGTCCTTATTCTTTATTCTGTAGGTTCTTCATTCCCTAAAACTAGGTAATGTGCATTGTGCAACTTTTCTGTTAAGTGGTCATTCCCAAGAATATCAGAAAATAATTGAAACCAACGGTCGACTACATTTTGTGATTGCTTAGGTTGTCTTAGTGTGACTACAAGGTTTCTGGGTGCAGGGGGTGACGATACGACTTGTATGATATTAGGGTAAAATATAGGCTATGGGGGTTGCTCTTGCATATCAGGGCTAGGGATATTTTGAAATACTTCTATGGCACCTTTAAAGAACAAATTATGTTTCATAGGATCATACCTACCTTCCTTAGGTGCTTCCTTCTATATCTGAGGTAAATTGTCAGCATCAGCTCTAGTATTTAACCCTCCTCAAGTGAAGATATTAAGGTTGGGCAATTGTCCTATAATAACTCTTTTTATTTCTGAACTGATGAGGTTAGTTTCTTGTTGACGTACCCAATATTCCCATTTTGCAATTAGTTATGGGAATTCTTCAGTCGCGTGCCCTTTGGTTCTTCAATGAGATCACCATGGCCACCTCGGATGATCTCTAGACATATGGCCTTTCTCATCATATTTGTAACATCTACTTGTTCCTCTTCCACCGGTTCTTCCTCCTCTGAAGTCTCCATTGGATCCACCTCCTTGACTTCTTCCGAGTCCCTAAGGGGTTTAATTCACCCTGAATTTTGTTCGATCCAATCTGTATGCAAGTGCATCCAATGCTCTACACTGATATGTAGTATGTGTGGTATATGCACAAAACTCACAGTGTATAGTATTTGGTATTCTTGAATACTTATGAATAATGGGGCACTGTCTTGTCCCATTCCCATGGATTCATAAAATATTGCAATACTCAACTATTGGTGTTTCTTGGCTCCCTAAAAAAGCATGATATGGGGTGGGGTTATGGAATGGTAAATTCACATATACTTGTGAAACTCCTCCCGTCAGTCATAGTGAGGGTCCCATTGGTTTCTGAGGAGGTTCCATTCCCCTCATTCATGGACATTTGTTTACCATATGTCCTTCTGTGTAACATTTGATACACCAGACGTGCAATCATCCTGGTCTAGGTATCATTAATTCTTGAATATTCTCTGTAAGCGTTGATATTTTCCCTTGTAGTTGAGCCAAATTTTCATATGCTAGGGGTTTGGTCACTTTCAGGCTCCCTGGATATCCTTCCATGGCTTCAATCTTCATTGATTGTTCCAAGGCATCTGTCAAAGTGGCTATCCATTGTTGCGTTAAAAAAAATTGTGTCAGAGGTAGAAATACCTAAATATACCATTCTCTTTGATGTTCCTATATCATATTTAAACTTCTGGTTGTATTCCCAATCTGATTCACCTTCCTTTTGTTGAATCTCGAGCAACATAAAAAGAGCTTGTTGTTCTGACTAAGGTAGCTTAAACTCTGCTATGAAACTTGATTTTACATGGTCAAGTGTGAATGCTTGACCTTGCATTCCTAGAAATCCTAGCTCAATAAACTTCATGTACCATTTTAGAGCATGACCTCTCAAGGTAGTATAGAACTAAACCAATTTATTCGCATCTGGAGTTCCTCTGGACCTCCAGATTGCTTCACACCAAAACCAATGCTGCTCAACATCTTGGTCTCCCTTAACCTAGAATTCTGGGTATCGAGCAATCGAACCTCCTGCATGACCAAACATTGCTGATATTGTTTCTCCTATCAAAATAAAACCTAATGGTCTTGGTTGCAGCCTACCAGGGGATCCCAATATCCTCCATGTATTCACACTTCCCAATTGTGACTCACTAACTAATTGTACTGGAATAGAATTAACATACGAAGGTAGTATTGAATTTACCACTTGTATATAATATACTTGGGGTATGGGTGATTCAGGGCTGGTGCCATTAGCTTCGGGGTGAGTTTCATTGATCTGGGGGGTCTCATTCTCTTCTTGTGGAGTGAATTCCTCATTTGAATTCTTGATATTTCATGGCATAGGGGTTGAATCTCCTCTTTCCTCTTCAAGATCCATGCCAACTTCCTTATCCCTTTATTCCACACCTTCTCTTTCTTTTCCACCCTCCTGGGAACTTCTTTCTCTATGTGCTTCTACCTCACTTAGTCTTTGACTGGACATTCTTTCCTCTCTTCTCATCTTCTGCAACTCTTCCATCTCTCTTTCCTCTACTTCTCCTGGTTCGACGTCTTTCCACAACTTCTTGAACTATTTTGTTTCTTTATTTAGCATGCCACGCCACCAATTCTCAACTATGGAGGATATTTTCAAGGCTCGCTCGTCTCTTGAGTCCATTTCTTGTTGTTTGCCACATTTTCCAAAGAACCCTCTCCCCCCTTTCAGGCCATGAATCCACCCCAAACTCTCCCTACCCCAAGCGAGGGTGTTTACGTTGCCATCTCATGATCCAGATTTTATGAGAAGAATGAAATGAATATAGATTATTGACATATTCTTAACACAAAATAATAGAGATACAATAAAACTGGTTTTCTATTCAATAATGAAATAAGCTGAAACTGTAAAATGCAACGGAAACAAGCTTGCTGGAATGGTGACGGATTATCTTTGAGAAGAGATGTGACAATTGTGCTCATTCACAAGAAGATGATTACCATGAGGCTCTGAAGGCCTTTTACAATAAATAGGAATGCCAAAAACCCTAGACATCCGCAAACCTAACCCTAGGAGATGAAGCGCAAAAAGTCATGTGGGCCCCATTTGGGTAAGTTAGTACATTAACTTCTCGGGGTCGTAACTTCTGCATACGATCTTTGTTTTAGGTGTATGATAGCCTATTGGAAAGGTATCGTTCAGGAGATTCATTTTTAGGCCTCAAATATGTCATAGGAGATATTTGAGAAGCTCTATCTCAAAAAACCTTCATTTAGGACCTCAAAATGGCCTCGGAAGTGAAACTACTAAAAATAGAAAATTGACAAAATTGCCAGAAAATTGTTTTGAGCCAGTGGGAAAAGGTGGGGGGCCATTAATATCCATCTGGATCAATCCTCCCTCCTTAGGAATAAATTTTCTCCATTGTGTCGATTTCCCCCATCAGATGAGGAATTTTTTGTTGAATTTGGCCCCGGGTGAGCCACTTGCCTTGGCGCAGGAGTTGCCCTGCTTTGACAACTCGATAAAGTTGGATCCTTTGCTGTCAAGTTTCCTTGATCTGTGTGTCCACAATATGATCATTGGATGCCTGTTGGATGCAGTCGGGGTTGATCTCAATTGATGTCAGTTGTTCTACTATGTCTGAGGTGTCCAATAATGGTGGGAAATAATGGCAAAGGAGATCCACATTGAACATTGGGTGAAAGCCAAGGAAAGGAGGAATGTTAAGCTCAAAAGAATTATCCCCCACAAACTTGGTGATGGTGTATGACCCATAATGGAGTGGGTGAATCTTCTGATGGGGTCCTCTAAGGCATTCTTTCTGCAAGTGAAACCAAACTTTGTCTCCCACCTAAAACTTATGTGGCACTCGATGTTGATCATGGTGTTGTTTGTACTTTTCATTAGACTTCTGTAGGATATATTGAACCTATTGGCAGATGTGATGGATCTGCTCAATGAGTCGGGTGGCTTTGTCAGCTTCATTTGGAACAGGAGATGAGTCGGTCGAGGTGACCGCAAGGGGAAGTGCAACATCTATGGGACCCAATGGTTGGAATCCCAACCCCACCTGAAAGGGGCTATGGTTGGTTGAGCTATGAAGGGCTCAGTTGTAGCTACGCTGGACATAGGGAAGGCTCTCATACCATGTGAGAGGGTGATTTGAATTATACATGCAAAGTATATGCACGACCATTCGATTTACAACCTCAGTTTGGCCATCTATCTGGGGGTGGAAGGCCGTGGATTTGGTTAGCTTGGTGTCCAGTAGTGACCAGAGGCTTGACCAAAATTTGCTGAGAAATCGACTATCCCTATCTGAGACAATGGTTTGTGGGAGTCCAAAATATACCCAGACCCATTCAAAGAAGAGCTTGGTAGTGGCCTCTGTTATGATGCTCTTCTTGTAGGCAACCAGAATCGCCATCTTAGAAAAGCGGTCAAGAACCAAAAAAACACAGTCATTTCCCTGCTTGGTGGATGAGTGGCCCGACATGTAGTCTATTGAGATGGATTCCCATGGCCTTTCAGGAGTAGGAATAGGGTTGTAGAGGTCCTATTTCTTAGTGGCTGTTTTGGCAATAGCGCAGGTAGTGTAGGACCTAATATACTTGTTGACCTCCTGTCAGAGTTTCAACCAGTAGAAATGTTTTTGTAGCATCGCCACTATATTTTTTATGTCGAAGTTTCCTGCCACCTGACTATAGTGGGATTCCCATATCAGCTTCACTCGCTCGCTTGATGGAACACAGATATGGACCAGATGACACAAAAACCCATACTGAAGATATAAATTATCGACAACTATGTTTTCACCCAACATTTGGTAGGTGGCGACAAATTCTGGGTCTGTCTTATAGAGTTGGGGCCATCCAGAGGTCTCATGGCCATAAGAGTCTAGCACCATGGTGAGTGTCATGACTAGTGGTCTGTTGAGGCAATCAACAACGCAATTGGTGCTTCCTGTTGTATACTTGATGTTGAGGTGGAATTGCTGCAAGTATGTGGACCACTTTTGATGGTGGTCATTCTACAATTTTCCTTGTGTCTGCATAAACTGTAGTGGCTTATGATCAGTTTGGATGAATGTCTCCTTCCCAAAAATGTAATGTCTCCACAAGCGGTAGGCTTGCACAATGGAGTACATTTCTTTGTCGTAAGTAGGGTACTTACATATAACATGAGATAGTGTCTCACTATGATAGGCCACAGGGTGGTTGTGTTGAGTGAGATGACACACACAACATAGTCTGAAGCATCTATCTCGACCTCAAAGGGATGTTGTAGGTCTAGTAGTGAAAGTACTGGGGATAAGCACAAGCGCTGCTTCAAATCATCGAACGCTTCTTTTTGGGACCAGCCCCATGCAAATTTTTCCTTACCACCACCCCTGGTGATTATGCTGAGGGCCGATGCAATATGGGAGAATCCCAACACAAACCTGTAGTAGAAATTGGCAAGTCCCAAGAAAATCTGAAGCTAAGTGAGTGTGGTTGGGGATGGCCAATCATGAATGACTTGGATCTTGGCTAGATCCACATGTACACCATGCTGATCAATGATGTAGCCCAGGTAATGGACCCTGTCCATGCCAAAGGAGAATTTTTCCAAGTTGGCATATAACTTGTGCTACCGCAGGGTGTGCAAAACCTATTGAATATGTTGCAAGTGTTCAGCCCAAGTCTTCTTGTAAATGAGAATGTCATCAAGATACACAACTAAAAAATTATTGGTGAATGGTCACAGGAGTCCATCATCCTCATGAAAGTGGCCGAAGAATTTTTCAAACCAAAGGGCATGACCAACCATTCAAAAATACCTTCCTTTGAATTGAAGGTGGTCTTCCATACATCTGTATATTCTATTGGGACATGGTGGTAGCCAGAATTCAAATCAATATTACTGATGTATTTATCTCCTATGAGTTGATCGAGGAGTTCATCAATTCATGGAATCAGGTATCGATTTATGACTGTGATTTTATTCATAGCCCAGTAATCAATGCAGAGTCACCAGGTTCCATCTTTCTTTTGTACCAATACGATTGGGCTCTCACAAGGTGATGAGATGGAATGGATGTGCCCCTTGTGGAGCAGTTCTTGGATTTGTCACTTGATCTCCCCATTATCTAACAGAGAGCGATGATAGACTATCCCATTGGGTAGTGGTGCACCAGGGGTCATATCGATGAGGTGCTTGACCTAGCAGTGCAGAGGTACCCCAGTAGGTGAGGAGAAGATATCTGATTATTCTTTCATGACCTTATCTACTTGCTTCTGCTATGTGGATAGGTCATCCAAAGAGACCCTAGATGTGTCTGTGATATTTTGCTTATTCTAAGAGTGAATCATGAAGAAGAAAAACTTTCCCATCTAAGAGATGACCTTCCTGCATTGCTTAGCAGAGATCAAGGAAACAACACTAGGTGGGATTGCCTCAGGTATCCTGTACAATTTCCTGTTCAAAGTAATAATAACACTACAAGTCCTAGACTCATATACAACATGACGTTTCCATAAATAAGGTTGGACCAAAAGAACATCTCAAAATTCGAGAGGATCAACATCAAACAATACCTCATATTTGAAGGGCTTGATGTCGTATGACAGTCGACATTGTTGGTTGACGTGGAGATCGCTTCCTTGGTGTAGCCAACCAATGGTGTAAGGTTGTGGATGAGGCATTGTAGGAAGGGTCAACTACATGATGACCTCTACAGAGATGAGGTTCTTCTAGCTACCGCTATCAATGATGAAGTGCAACAAGGTGCCTTTTACCCACATTTTTGAATGGAAGAGGTGCTCTCCTTCTTCTGGCTCATATAGTTCACCAGGCTGGAGCTTGGTGGTAGCAACGATGACACTGGGTTCTACGTCAATGATCCATCTTCCCATTTCTGGTTCTGGATCAGAGTCATAATCCACCTCTAATTCAAAGGCTTTGACTTTGGCCACCAGTGAATGATTTGAGCGACACTCAACAGTGTTATGCCAAGGGATCTTATGAAAGTTGCACCACTTCCCAGTATCTTTCTTTGTCTTTCCAGTGTCCCTCTTTGCTTGTGGGTTGGACTGGTTGTCCTGATACTATCCATATTTTCTCTGTCCTTTGTTCTATGGGTTGGGGCCTCCCTTTCCTGGATTTTTTTGTGAGGGTTTCCCAAGCCCAAATTGTTGCATCTTTTGTTTGAGCTTCTGCTCAATTTTGACGGCATATCGGAAGGCCACGCCCAAGGATGAGATGTATAGAAATTCCATTTTAGTTTGGATGTATCTATGTAGACAACCGCTATACTTGAGCACCAGATGTCGCTCCTAATCATTGATACCCAATTTGGTGTGCAAGGTATGGAAGATATTTGTGAAATATGGTATTGTTTGGTCTCTTTCTTGCCGCAATGTGGTCCATTTGGTATATAAGTCGTCCTAACTTCCAACAGGGTAGTATTGTTCCTTAATAACATCCCTGAAGTAATCCCAGGTGGTTGTGACTGTAAATAATGTGGTTTCCTCTATTTCCTTTTTCTCACGGAACGTTTCCCACCAAATCTTTGACATGGGGGATGACTTTGAGGAGTGCAAAAGTAATATTTTCTCTATTCGAGAAGTTATAGACAAAAAAATACCCTTCTAGCAAATTCAACCACTTGTCTATAGCATCTGCGTCTATATGAACTTCAAATATAGGAATATCAAAGTTTATTTGTACCTTGAAGGGGGTGGCGCCTCCACTCGGAGAATATCTGTCTCCTGTTGGTAGTTGCTGAAGGATTTGCACAAAACTATCCATCATCTCATTCCTCTGTTGTGTGACATCTTCCTCAATCAAAAGATCTCTTGACCCATCATATTTATTTTCTCCTTCCATGAGAGGTATCTTGGGAGTGCGAGAGCTTTTTTCCTCAAGAGAAACAAGCTCAAGACCCAACTCTTTGTACTCTGCCCTCATTGGGGACATGCATTAAGGCAACAAGGAGCAGACCACTCTGATACCATTGATCCCGATTTTATGAGAAGAAAGAAATGAATACAGATTATTAACAGATTCTTAACACAAAATAACAGAGATATAGTAAAACTAGTTTTCTATTCAATAATGAAATAAGCTGAAACTGTAAAATGCAGCGGAAACAAGCTTGCTAGAATGGTGGTGGGTTATCTCTGAGAAGAAATGTGACAGTTGCGCTCATTCGCAATAAGATGATTACCATGAGGCTCTGAAG
>JASDQU010370938.1:52415-71403 GCA_032191745.1 Picea mariana
CCCACCATTGGTTAATATTAGATCTGTGAATCTATGGAAGAATCCTCCCTACAAATTCCATTTTAATGTAGGTCCCGACAACGTAACCATTTTTTTGGTGAGGAATTGATCAGACCAAGGTCCTTTTCATGTTACCAAAAAAAGGTATCGTATAGTCCAAAGCACTGGAATTTTCATCTCCTTCGAAGAGAAGAAGTCTCACCCAAAGTGTAACCAAGATGGAAGGATAATGAAGGGAAAGGAGAATACTTAGGTGGGTTCATAGAAACTTCAAGATTCACCATGATCTTACATGAGATAGACTAACTATCGAACAAATATGAGCTCATACACACAGAAACTGAAACTACTTAGGTTGCAGAAAGCATTCATGCACAAAAAAATCATATGAAACTTATGAAGCATAAATAAGTACTGTAAAGATACAACAAAAAAACATAAACACAGAATGACGCAACATATTTTAAAATTTACGATCCTTGATTATATATTATCTTAGATCTTACCAGATACAAGCTCACAGATACAAAGTAATGCTTTATTACAGACTCTTGGCCTTGGACCCATGTCGCAAATCTCTATTTACCCAAAACTGTATATAGGTTATATTTACAAAACTCAAACCCAACTTATCAACAACATACTACAACAAGAAGAACAATCCGAACAAAACAAAAAGGGAGGAACACTTTTACAATCATGAGAGA
This sequence comes from Picea mariana, assembly GCA_032191745.1. Lineage (NCBI taxonomy): Eukaryota > Viridiplantae > Streptophyta > Pinopsida > Pinales > Pinaceae > Picea > Picea mariana. The sequence continues at coordinate 53,123 of JASDQU010370938.1, forward strand.
ACCCTTTCAAATTCATATTCATCCATATATATAAGATGATTAATGTCTTCTTTCTTTGAGCTCGCATGATTTATTTTTCTGTTGCAACTGCTTTTTCCTTGCTGGCATTGCGTTGTCCTTTTCACAACCGATTTCGGTTACTTTTCCTTGCTCTGTTGTCCAACTTCTTCCATATATTTTGCAACTTTTGCTAAACCAAACCTGGTACTGTAGTCCTTCTTGTGCATCTTCTCATCCAAAAACTAAGGGACCAACACTTCCCACCATTATTGGACACATCAAATATCCCAGAGCATTTGACACCAACATATCTCAACCATGACTCGATGGAATAGGAATCCATTGATCAGATCAAGGAAACTCAGATTAAGGTAACTTCACAACAAAGGATCCATCTTTATTGGGTTGTCAAAGCAAGGAAACTCCTACACTAAGGAAAGTGGCTCACCATGGGCCAAGTTCAATAGAAGTTTCCCCATATGATGAAGAAAATCAATGAAATGTAGAACATTTCTTCCTAAGGGGGGAGGAATGATCCAGGCAGATATTGGTGGCCACCCACCTATTCCACTAGCTCAAAGAACAATTTTCATTCTGACAAGTGTTTTTTTTTCTAGTTTTTTGAGTCCTAAACTTATGGGGCCATTTTGAGGCCCTAAACAATGTTTTTTGTGTGAGACACTATCACATTGTAGGATTTATTCATAGGATGATGACAACATGTGTAGTCCTTATATAGTTATTTCCAATGATCTATCGTGCATCTAAAATRAAGATCATATGAAAAAGTTACGATTCCAGGAAGTTGATGTACCAACCTACCCCATCAGGGCCCACATGACTTTTGGAACTTCATCTCGTAGGGTTATATTTTTGGATGTTTAGAGTCTTCATAAAAGTCATTTGGAGTCTCATTGTAACCATGTTCTTGCGAATGTGTGTAGMTATCACTTCTTTTCTTAGATATTTTGACTTCTTTATTAATAGAAGTCAAGCTTTATTGTATCTCAGTGTATTTATTTTCTATACATTTTTATCCCATTTCATTCCATTTATAAATTTGGGTCAACCAGARATGAAAACAATGAAAGGAGAAAGAGAAACAACAATGGGTTGATACACCCACCTTTGTACGTGAGTGGGAGGCCCAAGAGAGGGAAAGCGAGACAATCCCTTGCCCTATTATACCTCATACACATTATGTTTTGAGGAATGTTGGACTCCTCATGTTTTATGAAAAGGATACATCCCTCATGAAGAACTCTTCATCTTTATATTATTCGATTCATCATCAGGATCATGATCGAAAATCATTCAAGGTCATTGTTGATCTATGGTACCATACCATCGAGGAGGATATTTATTCTAGTTCTATGTTATCTAGGAGGGAGGTGGTTTTCTCTAGTTCCGTGATATACTAATTGGAGTTGTAGGAGAGAACCATTTGGCTTATGTAAATATATTTGTTCGGATGAACAATGTTCCTTCTTTGATATTCTAGGTTGATGGTGGTCAAATGCATATATATTCATTTGGTGCAAAGGAGGTTAAGCTCCTATATCTTGTTCTCTCAGCACTGTATCACTCTTCCTCTGATGGCAATAACATTAGTTTCGATACAATTTATGATGTATATATTTTAGTGCAAAGGGATTGATTGATTAGGTGGCTGAATAATTTTTTGAGACAATTTTGTTTTGTGTTGGATCACTGTCATATTGTTTTTGATGGGAGGCTATTGTTCGCATTTGCGTAAGAGTTATCTACATTATTTTTTGAGATTTTTCACGCGACTTGACTAATCGTAACCCACTTTCCTCCTAGTCCTATTATTAATTTGCGTATTCACATTTGGGGGAAGTTATTTGCCAAAATGGGCTAACCAGAGTGGTTGTATACTTTAGTTGGTAGGAAGATATGTTATTTTCTTGTTGGAGAGGAAAATATTGTGCTTGACATTGTATGATACCTATACACGGTGATGGATTCAAGAGAATGTCCACATATCCTATTTATTGTAGCTAAGTTATCATATTAGAGAGTTAATATATCATTATGTTTTGATAAATCTAGTTGCATATTTTTATGTCTTATTTAATTCACATGTAATGTATTGTAACATTTTGTTTCAATTATATGATTATTATTATCTATGGTTTTGTAGATACCGACACATATGTTGGGGATGAGCCTCCCCAATAGGATTAGGAGATGGAGGAGGCAATGGAGTAACCTCTAGTACATATAGCCATATTTCTGCATAGACCGGATCTGAGAGTCCGAAGAAAGGTGGAAAATTACTTGTGTGGCCCGATTATTATGCCTATAGTGGTACCTATATCAGTTTGAGAGATATTACGTGTAACAAATTTATTTACAATATGGGTGTCCCTAACTTGTGACATGAAATCACTGATGCATTATATTGTCAGTTCCATCAGCTGCATTGAGAATTTTATGGATGCTACTCATGATTTCACTCCATCTAGCTCATCATGAAATTGACGCACATCCTTTCCACCAACTGGTCCTCCTTCTCCTCATCCTCCTTCTACTACACATGTGTCACCATCCAAGGATCCTTATCCTTATCCTTCTCCTCCACATGGGTGACCATTCATCAATCCTCATCTTCCTCCTCCTCCTCCCCCACTTGTGTCATCATTCACCAATCCTTGTCCTTCTCCTCCACATGCATCACAATCAGTCTATCTTCGTACTTCTCCTCCACATGTGTCACCATACATCGATCCTCCTTCTCCTTCTCCCCCTGCACGTGTGTCACCATTTATTGATCCTCCTCCCTCTCCTCCACATGTGTCACCATACACTGATCCTCCTCCTCCTCCACCACTTGCTTCACAATCCATTGATCCTCCTCCTTCTCCACATTTTTCACCATCCACTCATCCTCCTCCTTCTTCTTTACATTTTTCACCATCCACTAACCCTTCTCCCCCACCTTCAACACTATGTGCACATAGGGTGTTTCGTAACTTGATCATGGTGGAGGGATATATGAGAGTCTACTAATTTCAACATTTCTTTTTGACATGGGTATTGACAGACCATCTACCTCTGATAGCAGAGGCATCGATGCCTCTAGCTCTGGTCGTGGACTAATCTAGTAGTGGTAATATTTGACATATATATTGATTATTTTATATTTGCCTTCAGATGTATATATGACATGTTTATCGATTTTAATGAGATGTATATTTGACATATATATTGATATATATGTTGTTCAGGTATATTGTGTTTTTTCATATCATGTTGATGTTGTTGTTATTTTATTTACAAAATGTATTATGAGTATGCCAATGACTAATGTTATTAATGGTTTCTCCATTTTCAAATTAATTTTGAGATGTATAACTCATTTCAATGTGTATTTCTCTTATAATGTTTAACTTTACTTTGATGAAATATTTGAATTTGGATCCTAATTGCAAAAACTTATAACCATTCATGTCATATAATGTTTAACTCTTCTTCAAGGTGAATTGTTTTTTTCCTAACAAGATACAATATATTGATTAAACATGTTTAGCAACAAAAATACATAAATATGATGAATGGAGTGATTTTCATTTGAATAGTTATGTCTTTTTCATATATTGTAATAAAAACATTATGATATAATTATTCACCAATAATAATACTAATGATGTAATCATAATATTTTGTTTATAATTTTTGTTATTCAAATATTGTAACCCAACGTTATAATATAATTGTTTACCAAAAACAAAATTATTGTATTTTGTTATTTCTTTTCCAAAGGTTTTCTTACTTTATATTATTCAACTATTATAATATATTAAATTTAAATTATTAAGTATAAAGAATAATAATAAATTTTGATATATACACCTTAGTTGAAATATTTTCACAATTGTTTACTCTATCACTAACATTATGAACATTTTATTAAAAAAGTATGTAAAACTATGTAAGTATTAGTTGAATCTTCTATTAAAAACGTATGCTAAGTATTGTATTCAGTGTATTTTTTTATTAAATTGTATGATATTGGATATGGTTAGTGAATGAAAAAAATAATTTATTGAAATGTTATTTTTTCATTTATTTTAATGAAAAAGTTTTAATAATTCTCCATTTAATTTATAATAATTATATTTAATAATTTTTATTATTCAAAAATTAAAAACATTAAAATTTAATTTTTTTTATATGAAAACAAAATCATTAATGATAATGAGTTTCAATTTATTTTTCAATATTAATAGTCCATGGTAACAATTTATATCCAAGATTTCTAGGATTGGATTATGGTCAGGGAAAACTTTAAGATAAATTTCATGATTTGTCTTGTGTTCTTCTAAAAGTAATTTGATAATTTTCATTTTTTTTTCAATTAATCACCCAAATCTTAAAGGATAATTTTCTTTTACTCTAAAAGTTGTCAATATTTTCTAAATAATACAAAAATACTTAGAAATTGGACTACTTTTAAAAAAATATCACCAAACATTTTATAATAAGTATTTCAAGAATTAGTGAAATTGACAAAGGTTTCTATACTTCTAGAAAAATATGGATCCTTAAGATTTTACTTAATTATGACTAGGCTCTAGAAAAAAGACTCTTTTAAAATTTCCATTTCCTTCCTATATTAATGATTAACAGAAGTTTATATGTTTAGAAAACTAAAGGATGGAGTGAAATAGGTGGAGACCATGATAGTTGCACTAGTTAAGGTTGAGAATGTCATTGATGTTGGCATTGCCAACACCACAAGTGTGATTCAACTTGTAAATGTATCAAGAAGTTATTTTGTTGGAATTGTCCTTAGAACTTATATTAAAGTAGGTATATTTTAATTTTAATTAACATTTAATCTTTGATTTTTTAATATCATCATTTTTAAAATAAAGTATACTTTATAATAAATCTTTACTATTGTATTATATGAATAAGTCATCAAATTTGTGATATCTTGGTAATGCTTCGTAAATAAAAGATTAACATAAACATGTGCTAATATGATACGACATAAATTTACTATAATAAACAATAAATATGACAACAAAAATATATCAAAACCACATTTCATGTGTGTGCTATTTAATGTATTATGAATATGGTGATATTTGAGTGATGATCACCATGGGATGTAGAATTTTATTCTCAACATTTTGGGCTTGTTAGCTCATCCCATCTTCAGGAGAAAAGTTCTCAAGGTTAAAATTGTGACAATGCTTAACATAAATAGTGATAAAATCAATGCTTTGTTTTAAACTCATTTGTCAACTTGATTTGGATGGTTTTAAATGCTATTTAAGTTAGGTCTACCTTTTAATTTTAGTGCGGTCTATGACGGGGCACCAAATATTGCTTAATCTCCAACCATCATCTTTATTCAAATTTGCGGGGTGATTTTCTATTTCCATAGACTCTCTAATTTTCCTTTTCGTGTAATGATAAGTTTTTGCAATGATACTGACTTTTCCAAGGAAGACTTAATTTTTTGAGTCATTAGAGTGTTTTGGAAGAGCGTATTTATTTGTGTGACCATGCAATATGTCAACACCATGTTATTTAAACATGATTTGAAAAGACCCTTCTGTTTCATCAATATAAACTTTTCCACAATCACAAGGGACCGAGTAAACAACATTATCATTTTTTCAGATCTATCGGGTCTTTAGAATGATCACTAATTTTCCTTAAGGTGATTAGAGGAGAGAAGGAAACCCTAATTTTCTTCTTATTAAATATTTTCTCCATTTTATTAGTAGTTTCATGGATGTATGGAAGTGTGATAGTTTTGGATATGTCATCATTTGTTTGATTTTTCTACTTGTTCTTTATGACCCTCTCAACTTGTTTATTCCTATAACCATTACTTTTAAAAACCTTAATAAGGTGTTCAAGCTCATGATCAATGTTCTCTTCATCTGAGATCCTMTTGGCTCTAGTAGTTAAGGTGTTTATAACACCCATTGTTCGATCAAGATGGTAGTGAGAATCAACTTGTAGGTACCTATAAATGTGAGTCATTTTYCTATAGGCTTGAAGAAAGAGGGATTCACCRGTGTTTTTAGAGCGAAGAATTTTCAGGAATGGAAGTTTTCTATCATTCTCTATTTCCATGGTAAATTTAATAAATTTAGATTGGTTATTCATGTTCCTTTAGAAAATTTCTAGGTTTTCTCTTATGTGGGTCCATATGATATAGATATCATCCACATATCTCAGCCAATGATTCAATTTATGAGGTGTAGTGTTGATATCTCTTTCTTCAAAATCCTCCATGTAATGGTTTGCAATTATTGGAAATATATGGGAACCCATAGTAATGCCATGAGTTTGATCTTATATTTCACCACAAAAACTAAAATATGTGGACTTCAAAAAGAATTCAACCAGGTTTGTATTTTCATTGTCATTGATCTTCGTAATCACATTAATAGCATCATATACATGCATTTTGGTGTATAAATATACTACTTCAAAAAATACCATGAAATCCATATTGTTAACCTTCAAAGATTTGATCCCATTGACAAAATTAGAGTAATCCTTGATGAAAGAATGAGTATGCCCAACTAAAGGTTTTCGTCTTTTTGCCAATATCTTTGCAAGGATGTAAGAGGGAGAGCCTATTGTGTTAATGATAGGTATAAGAGGATATATTTATTTTTGAATTTTTGGCAGACCATAGATGTGTGGGGTGGTAGAAAACTTTGGAGTTATTTTATTTTTTACATCCTTATCCAGAGATAAGTTCACAATTTCTTTTGTGATATCTCTTAGGATTTTGTTTCTTGGATATTCCATGAGCCTCCTGTAGCTTCCACTCAACGTAAGGTGCTCCATCATTTTTCTATGATACGCATTTGAATCCATGATAACAGTGGCATTCTCCTTATCCTCTTACTATCCAATTATAGATACCCATAATAAAATGACACATCCACGATATAAATATCAAAGAAAAACATTTACATATCACTCTTTGTTTCCATAACATTGATTATCTTGTTCACTTGGAATTATAACATTGGAGTTTTCAAAAATATGTTCTTATGTAAGATGATGTCTCGGTATGAACAACCAATCCCCATCCAACATATCTAGGTAAAAAACTACTTGGTCAGAGTGTTTTTGGAAAAAATAAGGTTCCTTATTTTTTACCCACAGTTGTTTTAGATTTAATACATATTATCCTACTATCACAATCTTCCTTTACATTTCTCCAATAAAAGGTATCATTGGGTTGTTATATTCTTTGCAATTAAAGAACAATCATAAAACTATTCAGTTGAGGTTGATCGACTAGTTGAAGGATCGACTGATGAGTTAAGTTGAGTCGATGGTTAAGTTAAAGGTCAAAGTGATAGACCATGAAGTCAAAAGTAGAAGTTTATGACAAGAGATCATCAAGAGGTCAAGTGGAAATTGACTGAAGACCATCCAAAGGTTGATTGATAATCTAACTGAAGTCAACTATAAAATAATCCTGATATTTGTGGGATTTATAGCCAATGATATATGTGGATCTGTAACCATTTTTGGGTGTCATGATTTAGGTTTTTTCTTGTTGTAAATACTATAAATAAGTAACATTGTAATTTTGTTAAGTTGATGTTCATAAGAACTATTGGTGGTCATGTAGATGTAATAAAGATTGGTTGCATGGTTTTCTTATGTAAAGCAAGATAGTATGATGAAAATTGTGTCTTAGGTGTAGATAAAGGTCATTGATATAAATCTTTATTCTAAATTAATAATACAACAAGATATAAATGTGTTAACGAAATGTTGGTTTTCACATTTGGGTTTCCATGGTAAAGTGTTTGTGTATTGTGTTTGTCATTTTTTTTATTGTTTAAATCCCACTTCTCTTTTCTTAGTAGGTTTACTGTGGATGTTTGTTTCCTTACATGTGGTATTAGAGCCAAGCCAAGTCATTTTTATATTTGAGTGGATATTGGAAATGAGCTAAACCCTAGGTTTATTGAGAGGTGTAAGTCATAGTCTTTAAAGTCGTTCTTGAAACAATGGAAAGAAGTTCAAGGATAGAGACTGAAAGCTTAAAATTGAGCATCTCATTGTAGATTGAGAACAATGGGAAGCGATCTATCCAAGTACCACTACAAGGAGAACAACTTCTAGTGGATGTTCTTATACAACCTCCACCCAAAATTTTATCCCTTAGTTGTTTATAGCAGAGGATGTTAGAGGAGGTAGGTGACCAAAGATTTCTATGGATATTTCTTTACCCGTACTCCTTTAAGGTCCATATGCACTGGTGTGCACATAAATAATAATGCATTAGTTCTTAAATGTTCAAATCGATCATCACTATTTATAACAAAGGTTGTTAGTGGAGGTGGAAGGGTAGAGGTTTTATTAGAGGTTTTTTAACCCATTCAACTTTAAGGTACGTGTGCATTGGTGCACAACTAAAACATAATGCACCAGTGCTTAAATGTTCAAACACATAATCATATTTTATAAAAAAATGTAACAAGCACCGATCAAAGTGCATTGATGCCATTGAATATTACAAACTGGTGTGTATCAACCATTTCCATTACTAGAACAATTTGCATTATGACACTAGATCGTTTTCCATTATGACACCTCACCCTATGTTTCAAAAAATATCAATAAAGGTGATGCAGGAGCATCGTAAGTGAGCCAAAAAAGAAAGCGCAAAGGTGAAGGACAGTTGGAATTGCACCAGCGCACATTTTGAGAACATTTTGAATTTCGAAGGATAAAACATTAACAAAATATTTGAAAGGATGTATTTGCATTTATGTTTTGGAGATTGTAAATAGATCTTGATCATTTCCTGATCTGTCGGATATGGTGTCATTTAATTGTAATGAATGTAAAGTAGGTAGCTTTTAAATTCTAATTAGATAGCTAGAGATGTAAGAGGGAAACCTCTAGAAAGCTCCCTTGTAAGTATTGTATTAGGGGAATTATTCTCAATTGTAAGCTGTAGAGAAAGAGAATACGAGAGCAGAAGAACATAGACTGTAGAAATCCTATAAGAAGATAATTGTTTCTATTGAACCCATATAAAGAAGCTTCGATCCAATCTCATGGTGTTTTTATGCATTCCATTTACATCTTTAAATGGTAAATGGTGTTTTTATGCACGAGCATATACACACATAGAATTGAAAATACATGCATGACAGAGAACATACATATATGAATGTATGAAGTCTGTGAGAAGAGAAGTATAATTTTCAATTGTTTCTCTTCCTAAGAAATCCTGCAAGGAGTGCAGTGAGAGTCTACAAAGAGTGCGTTGACAAGTTCTGAATTTATCTCAAAAATCCTCAGGAGGGTTACCTTTGTTCTTGTACCAGTAAAAGTGTGAGTATAGCACAAAGCCATGAAGTCTTAGACTTTTCCAATCGAGGGAGGTGGTTGAAGAAATGTTGTTGCAGGGAAGTGCATAGAGTTGGAGACTTATAATAGCCATAGGTTATTATGAATGTCGCAAGGAGTGCGCACAAAAATACTATCAAGGCCTTGAATCTAGAAGAGAGGTCAAGCTCAGGAGGGATAGATACTTCAAAGTCTTCAAAGGAAGAATGATGTCTGAAGTCATCTTGTAGAAATTAATTTTAGGAGAAGAAGATGCCAAAGTAATTGGGCAGGAGTCTTTGAGAAGTCTAAATGAACGATTGAAATTCTCAGAGGGAGAATTACTGAAGTTTCGTGGACCATTGGATCTGGTAGATCAGTGGAAGGGTTAAGGATGAGTGTCTTTCAACACTCATAAGCTCAGGAGGAGTAGTGGTTGTTAGATCCAAATCAACGAGGGTCATTGATCTCATGTTTGAATTCATCATTTCAGAATTCAGGCATGGAGGACGTGTTAACCAGAGTCGAGAGTTGTGAACTCCCAATCCACAAAGTCCTAATAGAAGCACAACCATCAGATCATGGGAAGCCCAGAGTCGTTGATCGTGGCAAGGAGTCATGGAGATTTCAATTATCAGTGGAGGGTTTTGTTGCATTTCAAATCGCTGATAAGAGAAATTCTAAAGTGCCGAAAGATTTGGCCCAGGTTTTAGATAGAGCTCACATCAATTAAATTCAAGGGAGGAGTAAAAGGACCCGTTATCCTTTCAGAGTTTCATGGATGGAAGGAGTCAGTGACTCATACTAGGTTTGCGAAGTCGCGAAAGCCAATATACCATTCGAGAAAAAATTGTGGTCATGTTAGCTGGTCACATGGATGAGAGTTGGCACTTGGTGCTTATTATCATAGACGTAGCTCCTAATAAGGACTTGTGGATAAACACTTATGTGTTGAAGGTTCCTGTGGGGAATCAAAGAGTCAATCAGACCCAAATGGGAGATTAAGAATGATCCTTAGAATGGGAGGTCGTGCAGAACCTACTGAGGTAGGGGTGCTACATTAGGTGGTATCAGAGCTTACAAACACTATTTTCTATAAGAAGGATAGGACAGAAGGAAATTTGTGATTTGAATTCTACATGAAACAGATTTGAAACAATGTTGCCCAAGAGGATGTCAAGATATACCAATGCTCGATCCAGCTGTGGAAAGGGAAATGAGAGAACTTTGTGCTCGATTATATTCTATGGAGACAAAACAGAGACAGGTAGTTGATGTTGGATATGTCAGTGAGGCTGAAAGAGAAAATGAGGCTGGAGCTAGAGAAGAAGTTGTAGCCGAAGATGTTGTAGAAGAACATCTATTCAGAGTTGTTGTGAGAATAGGTGCCAGAGAAAAGATGGATATTTCTATGTATGAAGGCAACTTAGATGTTGAAGAGCTGATAGATTGGTTTAGAGCTCTGGATAAGTACTTCGATTATGAAGATATCTAAGAGGATAAGAAAGTCAAACATATCATCACTAGACTTAAAGGGCATGCAACACTGTGGTGGGATGAACTACAGGTTGACAGACGTTGCAAAGGAAAGAAAAGAATCAAAAGTTGGGATAGAATGGTTGCAAAGATGAAAGCCAATTTTATACCTAGAGACTACCAGATTAATCTATTTTGAAGAATGCATAATTTGAGACAGAAGGGGATGATAGTGAAACAATACACCGAAGAATTTTATCGACTTAACATCAGAGCTGGTCATCATGAGAGTGATGATGAAAAGGTCACCAGATACATAAATGGTATGAGATATGGTATTCAGGATGAGATAAGCATGGTCACAATCAAGAATGTGGAAGATGCTTATCAGATTTCTCTAAAGGATGAAGAGAAATTGGCTCGAAAGAAAAGTCAAAGAGGTAGAGGTAGAATTCAAAGCAGAGGCAAAGAAATTGCCCAAGACAGAGTGCAGAAGACCAAGAATGAGGAGAATAAAACTAATACTCACCCTCAGAGAGGAGGAAGTTCACATGGAAGACAAGATGTCGATGGAAACACTTTTCCTCGAGCTATAGGAAGAGTAAGAGACAGAGGTGGTGAGATAAAGTGTTTTGTCTATGGAAAAATCAGACACAAATCTTATGAATGTCCTGACAGAAAAAGATATGGAGGAGGCGAAGATCACATTTCAAAAGAACAAAGGTGAAATGTTGAGGCATAATATGCAGAAGGTGGAAGATCCTTAATGATGAGGAAAATTCTCTTAAATCCCGAGAAGGAGATAGAGAATCCAGTCCAAAGGAACAGTTTATTTAGGACTTATTGCAATACCAAGGATAGGGTATGCAAGGTAATTGTGGACAGTGGAAGAACAAACAATTTAGTCTCCATAGAAATGGTGGAAAATATGGCACTGGATAGAGTTACACATCCAAGCCCATACAAGGTTTCATGGTTGCAAAAGGAACATCAGGTAACAGTCACTAAACAATGTTTAGTTGAATTTAAGATAGTGGGTTACATAGATGAAATCTTATGTGATGTTATTCCGATGGATGTCTCTCATCTTTTGTTGGGTACACCATGGAAATATGATAGAAATGTTGTTCATGATGGGAGAAGGAACAAATACACCTTAGAGAAGAATGGTAGGACGCATATGTTGTTGCCAATTGAAGATTAAAAGATGAAAGAAGAAAAAGGAAATAATATACTTCTTATGAGGTTGATGAACGAAGTCTTGGAAGATTTCATTGAAAAGTTTGAGATTGTGTATCTTGATGATATATTGATCTTCATTAAAACTGAGGAAGAACATTTGAGACACCTAACTCTAATGATGAGGAGGTTGCAGCAAGAGACGTTGTTGATAAATTTGAAGAAGTCATCTTTCATGACGAAAGAACTCATTTATTTGGGGTTTGTGATCTCTTTGAATGAGTTAAATATAGATCCTGAGAAAGTAAAAGCAATCAGGGATTGGTTGTGACCAAAGAACATATTTGAAGTTAGAAGCTTCCATGGATTGGATAGTTTTTACAGGAAATTCATTAGAAATTTTATTGGAATTTCTGCACCAATGATGGACACAATCAAGAAAAGACAAATATTTTCATTGGACAGAGGAAGTAGAGAGAAGTTTTAAATTGTTGAAGGAGAAACTAACTGGACAACCAGTTTTGGTTATGCTGGATTTCAGTAAGACATTCCAAGTTAGATGTGATGCAAGTGGATTTGTGATTGGAGTAGTCTTGATTCAAGACAATAGACCATTTGCATACTTTAGTGAGAAGATGAATGATGCCAAAGTGAAATATTCCACGTATGATAAAGAATTTTATGCAATCATACATGCATTAAAGAAATGAAGGCACTACTTGATTCTGAAAGAGATTTTCTTGTATAGCGAGAACCATGCTTTACAATTCATAACTCGACAGGAGAAGCTAAACCAGAAACATGCAAAATGGGTTGAATATATGGAGAATTTACTTTTGTTATAAAGCACATTTCTGGAACTGCTAACAAGGTTGTTGATGCATTGAGCAGGAAATGTTTGATTCTGTAGGAGTTTCGTGTGAAGACCTTAGGTTTTGATAGCCTTAAGGACATGTACTGAGATGATCCAAATTTTAAATATTCTTATGAGGCATGCGAGAATCTACTTCTCAGAGATAGAAGGCAATGGATCAAGTATTTGACTCAGGATGGACTGTTATTCAAGGGGAATCAGTTTTGTATTATGAAGGGTTCCATGAGAGATAATCTTCTGAAGGAAAAAAAATAGTGGGGGATTGGCTGAACATTTCGGCCATGAAAAAATATTTGTGCAACTGAACAACTTATATTATTGGCGAGGGATGAGGAAAGATGTCAACAAATTTGTGAAAAAATGCATAATTTGCAACACGCAAAAGGGAAAAGACGGAATACAAGATTGTATCAACCATTGTTGGTACGAGAGAGGTCATTGGATGCGGCAAGCATGGATTTTGTGTTAGGACTACCGAGGAAATAGAGGGGTTGTGATTCCATATTCGTAGTAGTCGATAGGTTTTCTAAGATGGCACATTTAATTCCATGTCAAAAAACCAGTGATGCAACTCACATTGCAAACCTTTTTTTCAAATAAGTTGTTATACTTCATGGCTTACCTAGGAGTATTGTTTTGGACAGGGATACCAAATTGGTTATTCATTTCTGGAGAACACTATGGAAGAAGTTGGGGACATAATTGTCTTTTATCTCAGCATATCACCCTCAAACGGATGGACAGACTAAGGTAGTGAACTAAATTTTGGGAGATTTATTGAGGATTTTAGTAGATGAACATCACAGTCAATGGGATCAGATTCTAGCACAAGCAGAATTTTCATATAATGATTCACATAAAAGAAGAACAAGACAGAGCCCATTCTATATAAAATATGGAATGCAATCGAGGGGAGTATCTATATTGAGAGACTTAGGGTAGAGTGAATTTAGAAGTGTTGGAGCATAGAATTTTGCAATAGAGATGCAAGAGCTTCATGACAATATTAAGGAGCGGCTAAAGAATTCCAACCAGGAATATAAGCATAGAGCAGATCAACACAGAAGAGAACTTCAGTTTGCAGTGGGATATTTAGTATTAGCTCACTTGAGGAAAGAGATATTCCCAAGGGTAACATATAATAAGTTGAATATGAAGAAGATAGGGATGTGCAAGATTTTGAGGAAATTTGAGGCCAATGCTTATGGGATAGAATTGCCAAATGATGTGGGCATCTAGCACATATTCAACATAGCATATCTGTATCCTTACAGAGCTGATGGAATAGAGGGGTCATAGGATCAAAAGTAAATTCAATGGGTTAAACAATTACTTGTAGGTGAAAAGCCGCAGATGGAAAAAATAATTGACCAGAGAGCTAGAAAGAAGACCCGAAGAAAATAATATTTTGAGTATTTGATAAAGTGGAAGGGACACCCAATTGAGGATGCTAGTTGGGAAGGCGAAGTAGATATCCAAATACATGGATAGACAGTGTAGGAGCTCATGAACAGGATTTCATGAATTTTTCAGCCAAGGGAGTATGATGTAGGAGCATCGTAAGCGAGCCAACAAAGAAAACGCAAAGGTGAAGGCCAACTGGAATTGCACCAACGCACATTTTGAGAAAAATTTGAATTTCAAAGGATAAAGCATTAATGAAATATCTAAAAGGATGTATTTGCATTTATGTTTTGGAGATTGTACATAGATCTTGAGCGTTTTTCTCATCTGTTGGATATGGAGGCATTTAATTGTAATGAATGTAAAGTAGGTCTCTTTTAAATTCCAATTAGACAGGTATAGTTGTAAGAGGAAAAACTCTAGAAATCTCCCGCATAGGTATTGTATTAGGGGAATTATTCTCAATTGTAAGTTGTAGAGCAAGAGAATAGGAGAGAAGAAGAACAGAGGCTGCAGAAATCCTATAAGAAGATAACTATTGCTATTGAACCCATGTACGGATACACTTGGATTAATATAAAGAAACTTTGATCCAATCTCATGGTGTTTTTATGCAATCCATTTACATATTTAAATGGTATGTTTACAGTTTGCTTATGTTCTCTGTCATGGATGTATTTTCAATTCTATGTGTATATGCTCGTGATTTCATGATTGAATGTATGAAGTCAGTGAGAAGATAAGCATACGTTTCAATTGTTTCTCTTCCTCAGAAATACTGCAAGGAGTGCAGTGAGAGTCTGTAAAGAGTGCATTGACAATTTATGAGTTTATCTCAAAAAAGGTCAGGAGGGTTACCTTTGTTCTTGTACCAGTAAAAGTGTGAGTATAGCACAAAGTAATGCAAGGTGTGCACATTCCAGTGGAGGTTTTATACTTTTCCAACCGAGGGAGGTGGTTCAAGAACTGTTTTTGCAGGGAAGTGCACAGAGTTGGAGACTTACAATAGCCAGAGGTTATTGTGAATGTCACAAGGAGTGCACGAAAAAATCCTTTCAAGGCCTTCAATCTATAATAGAGGTCAAGCTCAAGAGGGATAGATACTTCGAAGTCTTTAAAGGAAGAATGAGGTCTAAATTTACCTCATAGAAGTTAAGTTCAGGAGAAGAAGATGCCAAAGTAATTGGGCATGAGTCTTTGAGAAGTCTAAATGGACGGTTTAAATTCTTAGAGGGAGAATTACTGAAGTTATGTGGACCGTTGGATCTGGTATATTAGTGGAAGGGTTAAGGCTAAGTGTCTTTCAGGATTCATAAGCTCAGGAGGAATAGTGGTCGTTGGATCCAGATCAATGAGGGTCATTGATCTCATGTTTTAATTCGTCGTTTCAGAATTCGGATGTGGAGGATGTGTTAACCTGAGTCTAGATTTGTGAACTCTCGATCTGCGAAGTTTGAATAGAAGAAGGACCATCATATCACGAGAATCCCGGAGTCATCGATCATGACGAGGAGTCATTGCAATTTCGGCTATCGGTGGAGGGTGTTGTTGCATTGCAAATCGCCAATAAGTGAAATTCCGAAGTGCCAAAATATTTGGCCCAGGTTTTAGACAGAGGTAACATTAAGTAAAGTCAAGGGAGGAGTCAAAGGACCAGTTAGCCTTTCATGGTTTCATGGATGGAAGGAATCAAGGAATCATACTAGGTTTGCAAATTCAAAAAACCCGATATACAATTTGGGTGAAAAGTGTGGTCACGTCAGTTGGTCATGTGGATGAGAGTTGGTACTTGGTGCCTATTATCATAGGCGTAGCTCCTAAGAAAGACCTATGGATAAACACGTGCGTGTTGAAGGTTCCTGTGGGGAATCAAAGATTCAATCAGACTCAAAGGGGAGATTAAAAATGATCCTTAGACTGGGAGGTTGTGTAGAACCTGTTGAGGTAGGGGTGCTACATCAAAAGGACCAATGCCCACT
Organism: Picea mariana; assembly: GCA_032191745.1. NCBI lineage: Eukaryota > Viridiplantae > Streptophyta > Pinopsida > Pinales > Pinaceae > Picea > Picea mariana. Next base: position 69,395 of record JASDQU010370938.1, read on the forward strand.
CTCATTTCAAATATGCCTTGTTTCTAGTGCTCATTGGCTAGTTTGATAGCTCCAATGGTAGATTCAACACATTTCAAAAAAATTCACTAACAAAAATTTCCATTTCCTCTCAATGGTGGAACCATTCCTTCTCGAAACATAAGACTCCAAATAAATTTTTCATTACCTTCCCATTTGCATTTTCATCTGATTAAAATTTGAATTTAGCTTGAAATTAGGGATGTTTTTCAATTTATTTATGATTATGTTTAGTGCACCTCTATGATTTGTCTTACTCCGATGCAGTGTGTCATGTGATAGCTTTAAGGTAAGGAACAAAATCGATGAAAGTAATATAACCATACTTAACTAGTTCGTTGATTAAAATTCCCTGGAATGGGTTCATTAGAAAAGACAATGCCCACTAAACAACATTCCAATGATTTTTGAAAAAAGAAACACCAATGCATTACATTTAAGTAATTTCACTTCTTAGTTTACCACTCATAAAATGTAACTGAATAGTGCAAACATTTTAAACAAATGCACTAGTGTTGTTAACAAAACTGCACCATGACATATATTGACCGATTTGGAATAGTTGGGCATTTCATTTTACTTCCCATAATCAGAGCTCTATACTTCACAGTGCACCTCTAAAAACAATCTTGGTGCTTGAATAACATGGTAGCACCGAGGCATTAATAGTAACACCTTGCACTGCATAATTTCTAATAAAGAAATATAAGGGAGGGATGCCCATAGGGCTAATAACAACATCAATTCATTATACTAGAAGATGCATCGCTACGCATCATGTGGGTGCTCTATAAACTCTAGAGGACCAATGTTTTGGTTAGCGAAAGTGCACCACTAAATTTACTTTCAATAATTTTTGGGTGATGGTGCATTTATGTTAACCAAATGTATCGGTGATGTTAAAAGAACCACATCGGGAGAATATTGAGAGACATGGTATAGTGGGGCATCTTGGTGGATGAATTGTTACTAGTACTCTCGAAAATAGAACACATCATTAAACGAAATGATAGTTCTCCAATAACATAGTAGCACCAATGCATTTATATTAACTTATCACACTCGCTAATTTGAAATAAAACAATTTAACCTATTCATGCCCATAGTTCCATACAATGCATTGATGTTGTAAAGAGCATCACACCAAGTTGAATTTTCACAAATTGGTAGCATAGGGAGTCTTATGGTAAGCACTTCTAATATCCTTGACAATGTGCCAATTGAGATAAACACACCAATACAGTCTATTAATGAAACACACAACCTAGATTTTTTTACAATTTTTTTGTTCAGTGGCACATCAAATACACACATTGTACTCGTGTTGTGTAATGAAATATAACGATAAAAATACATAATAATTTACCATAGAAATTCATTTTATGGGATGCCCTATTACCAGTGCATTATAGAAAATGCACTGGTAACAACACTGACAAAGCTAAAAATGGAGCGTCGGTGCATTAAATTCACCAAAATGCATCAATGTTGTTAGGAAAGTTGCATTGGGAGAAACATTTAAAAAATTATCAAGGTGGTGTGTCTTTTAATTAACGCATTAATGGTGCATCGTAAAATAAAACACATTATTGAAAAGTGTGTGATGCTCCAAGGAACATAAAATACCAATTCTTTTCATATAACTAATAACACCACCTGGTTTATAAGTTAATTTTTTTTATTAAAGTGTCGTGTTTTGTATAACCCACTACACCACATTACATAGTTCAAATGTGAACTGTCATCGCAGTGCATTTTGTATGAAAACACTTAACTAATGAGCTATATAACACAATGCACCGTTATAGATATAATGTCTCTACTGACATTAATGCATCGATGCATTAAATTTAAAAAACCATTGTTCAGTGCCTTATGTTTGACATGGAGCACCGATAGTGGTGCGAATTACTTTTATAATAACACTGAGTACTTTTTCACTTTTTTTTGTAAACAAAAAACAATTTTGATTTTTGATAAATACAAATTAG
>JASDQU010370939.1:0-11667 GCA_032191745.1 Picea mariana
GGAATAAATCAAGGATAAATCAAGAATAAATCAAGAAAAATCAAGAAAATCAAGAACCGAGAGTTGAGTCTTGATCTAAAATTAGCAGTTTTCTCTAAAATCTAGGGATGAGGCACCCTTCTTCTCTATGTGGCCAAATTAGGTGAAATAAAGTGTAAATGAATGTATTAACCAATATCTAGGAGTCTAATCTAGGTATAAACTAATGTAAGTTAGGATTATGCTCCAACACCAATAACCTACTGGGTTGATGAAATCCAGCGTCGAGAACAAAGCCAGTTAAAACAAATGCCAATGCGAGCCTAAGCCATCAAACCACCTATATAATGTTGTCTATCTCGGGCTAGGGTCTCATCGCAATGACATTTCAGAGTAAATGTCATGATAGCCAAAGTATTTTCGAGTTAATTCCCTATTGCTTCAATGGTACCTTGAATCCATCATATTAAAAATTTCACATGAGGCAGAGTCCCATCATAGTAATTTTCCATGTAGAGGAGGTGACAACCAACTACCTCCATGTGCCTTCTTGGAGGATCGATCAATCCACCAGCCGGGCTAAATTTTACACTAGACTGCAATAGAACAAGGTTTAGGCACCTCATTTATTGCATAGGTTTGGTTGGTTGGTGGATAAGAGGGTAAGAAAAAAATATTAAGAAGAAACTAGAATTAACACCTAAAGATCATTGATCAAGACCATTGGGCAATGAATTCATTTGTTAATATCTTATGGATCAAAGGGAATCTAGTTGAATATCATATAAGATAGTTGTCATTATGATATATAGAAAAAAATGAGAAAAAATATGGGTCATAAAGTGAGATATGCTAGGTCAACCCCATATATTCGTAAGATAGAAAATCTAATAAACATTAATGCTTTTTGGGCATTGAATGGAGAATGCTTGAACAAAACACATGAATCATAGGCAAATGCAATGAAGCTTCTATGGACATGCACCGCTGTAGCCAAATGGATTTTGCGCTATTCTTGAACCACAAGTTCGGTTGCACAGAATTTCAATGGTGAACACAATGATTTTGTGTAGAAAAAGCATTGGAAAAGCTACCAATATGGTTGGAATTCTCCTTGACTTGGCATGTGTAGTCTCTGTCTTAACTGTACTTTGTTCGAATGACAGGGAAGCCGACCTCCTTGCTCCCAAACTGAAATGATTAGGTTTAATAGCACCGTCCTTTTGTCTTTCAGTTGGAATGGAGTTAGCTAATTCAATAGTGATAAGACTCCACTATTTAAAATCTACCTTAATTTAAGGTTGTGTACCTCTGGCATGGCATCCATGCAAAGATGGATAGAAGAGGTCCCCTTCCATTACTCATGCATTGAGGATATTTCTAGGTGCCTATTCTCATGGCTAATCCATAAGCTAAAAAGATGAATCAAAGAGATTGGGGAGGAATGGCATAATAAAGGCTGGATAGCTAATGGTATCATGTCTTCGATAAACAAGTTGGCAAATCAAAACTAGATGTATGTGTTCTAGATGTCATTTTCTTTTATTATTATCTTAAAACTCTGGAGCAATTTGTAAATATTTATTAATGTTTTATAGAAATAGTTGATTATTTTATGTTTTAGAAAATATTTTATTAAAAAACGATTTATTTTTATTGGTTAGAATATTTGATTGGATTAAATAGTTCTCATCACATGTAACTTTTATTTGAAAAGATAAAAAAAATAAAAAATAAAATAAAATTGAAATAACTATATAATCTTTGTTCTAGTTATTTGTATTAAAAATTATTTAAAATTTTGACATCTATACAAAGATAGGTGAGATGTAGGTATCTCTTTGAATATTAATGGCATTTACAACAACAATACATAACTTATCTCCCATTAAAAAATGTTTAAAACTTAAACATTTGTATAAAGATACATAACTTATCTCCCATTAAAAAATGTTTAAAATTTAGACATTTGTATAAAGAAAGAGAGATAGAATATGAATCTCCTTGATTTTAAATATATATTGGTGTTTTGAAACAAAAATGGCATACAATATCATTTAATAACTTACTTTTCATAGTTTTATTAAAAAAAAATTACATATAGATTTTTAAATTCTTATAGGTCAAATACCAATTTTTATTATTTACAAAGATTTAAAAAGAGAAATAAATGTTAGAGTAGCATTCAAATTTATTTTAATTAAGTTCATCCAATGGTGTGGAGTGCTTTTGAACAATTTCAAATTTAAATTCATTTGTTGGTGTAATAGTGGCTCCAAATCTAAATTTAATTAAGTTTATGTGTTGCTTGGAGGTGGCTTGAATGATTTAACAAACTTCAAATTTAAAACTATTGACTCAATTGAAATTGACCTTTTAATGAAACTTAAAATAACATTAAACACAAAAAGTGAATATAGTTAAACACTAAATATTTTAAAAACCTTTATTATATTTATTAATTAACTAAATAAAGTGTAAACTTAACCCTAAGGCAAGGACTAGCTTCTTTGCAGCTATTTCCTTGGTCTATTATATTCTAACCCTTTTATTCCTTGCAAAAGGAAGTCCACTATTTGGAGTCTTCAAATGTTGCCTTTATAATTTTTCTTTTCTCAACTCCTTTCTAGAAACAAAGGACGTCAACGTATGTACACCACAAGTGTTATTAAATTCGAAAATATGTGTTCGTATGAAAAAATCTAAAATAATGGTTGATCACATCATTCACAAAGTACTTGACGCTCCAGTAAAATGTCCTCATCTTTTGGTGGTGTGTTACCCATCTTCGCCTTTAAATCGATGAGAATTTCATCTTATTGACATCAATTCTACTATGTTATCACGTTTTCCTTTGAACTTGTGAAGTGATCAAGATGGCACCTAAAACTGCCAGTTCCATGAATTTAAGGCTTCTGTTCAACAGGAAAAGTCGGAAGATATTGTGCAGAACCAGGAAAGTATTTTGTAGATCTTCTCCTCAGCTTTCTCACGTTTGAAACTGCTTCTGTTATCAAATTGCTTTCAGCATTAAATTGTGCAACGAGAATTGATTGCCTTGCGAATGTTTACAACAGCGTAGACAAGATCCAGACTGTGTTTAAGAAAATCATAATTAATGTGCATTGGAAAGGGTGCGGAGGTGGCAGGGATGGAAGGGAGCGATAAATGATTTGAAACTTTTTGTGAATTCGGGTAGAGTGAAGCTTGTGAGTTCAAGTGCAGGGTGGAATTGTAGAGCACAGAATTTTTGGGTGCAAGATGTATATCACATAGCACGGGGAATGAGAGTTCAATAGTGCCAAGCCAATATCTTGGGGCTATAAAATTGGCTAAGTATAGAAGGTAAGGGCGGTTGGGCGAGCTCCCATAAATCATGGTTTAATGCGTATTAATGGGAGATGTCTTCGAGGTTTTCGCTTATTAGTGCCAATTGTTTTGAACATGTGTGTTGAGTTGTCACTAGTAAAATCATAATCAATGTGAATTGGGAAGGGCACGAAGGTAGCGGGGATGGAAGGGAGTGGTAAATGCTTTGAAACATTTATGAACCTGGGTAGAGTGAAGCCTGTGAGCTAGAGGAATTGTAGAGCACGGAATTTTTCAGTGCAATATGTACATCATGGAATTGTATATGACGGAAGTTTTGCGTGCAAGATTTATAATAGCGCCAAGCTGCGGACCGATGGCCATAAAGTTGGCTAAGTATGGAATTTTAGACCACCGAAGTTTTGGGTGCAATATTTGTATCACGGAACACAAGGAAGGAGAGTTTGGTTACGCCAACCCGGGAATTGGTGGCCATAGAGTTGGCTAGGTATGAAAAGAAACGACGGTCGGTCGAACTCCTAGAAATCACAGTTGAATGCATTTTTTTCTTATTAATGCCAATAAGCAAACCTATGTGTTAAGTTGTCGCTAGTAAAATCATAATGAATGTTCATTGGGAAGAACGAGAATGTGGCGGGGATTGAAGAGAGCGATAAATGGTTTGAAATTTTTGTGAACCCGATTATATTGAAGGTTCCAGGCATAAAGTTGGCTAAGTATGGAATTGTATATCACATAAGTTTTGGGTACAAGATGTATATCACGGAACACGGGGAATGAAAGTTCGGTTTCTCCAACTCGGGAACCGATGGCCATAGAATTGGCTAGGTATGAAAAGAAACGGAGGTCGGTCGGACTCCCATAAATTGCGGTTGAATTCGTTTTTTGCTTATTAATGCCAATAAGTGAACCTGTGTGTTGAGTTGTTGCTAGTAAAATAATAATGAATGTGCATTGGGAAGGGTAGGAATGTGGCAGGGATTGAAGAGAGCGATAAATAGTTTGAAACTTTTGTGAACCCGGGTATAGTGAAGCTTGTAAGTTGCAGGTGTCTGGGGTCAAATTGGAAATCTCAAAACTGTTGGGTGAAAAATGTATATCACGGAAGTGTTATGTGCAATATGTATATATCACGGAATAGGGGGCATAAGAATTCGATAGCACTAAGTTGGGACCCCACGGTGAGATAATTGTCTAAGTGTTGAAAGGGGTGACGGTCGCTCGAGCTCATGATGTGAGGATATAGATGGAGATGAGGATCTGGCAGTCGGCTAACCGAGAACCCGCGATCAATCCAAGAGCTCGAGAAAGTCAGGTTCAAGTTTAAATAGATTTTGCTTATATTTATTTAAAATGTATACATATTAATGTATCTTGATAGATTATTTGTGTTCCAAAAGTAAACCATGTTCCAATTTGTAGAGGAGTTTTAGACCATGAAATTTTTTGGTGCAAGATGTATATCGCAGAATTGTAGATGGAGGAAGTTTTGGGTGCAATATTTATAATAGCGCCAACCTAGGGGTCGGTCGGACTCCCGTAAATCGTGGTTGAATTTTTTTTTTTCTTATTAATGCCAATAAGTGAACTTGTGTGTTGAGTTGTACCTAGTAAAATCATAATAAATGTTCATTGTAAAGGGCGAGAATGTTGCGGGGATTGAAGAGGGCGATAAATGTTTTCAAACTTTTGTGAACCTGGGTATATTGAAGCTTGCGAGTTCCAGGAGTTTGGGGTCGAATTGCAAATCACGGAAGTCTTGGGTGAAAAATGTATATCAAGGAAGTCTTGGGTGCAAAATGTATATCACGGAAGTGTTGGGTGAAAAATGTATATCACGAAAGTGTTGGGTGCAAGATGTATATCACAGAACACAGAGCATAAGAATTCGATAGCGCTAAGTCGGGACTCCACAGTGAGATAATTGGCTAAGTTTTGAAAGGGAAGGAGGTTGGTCAGGCTCATGATGTGAAGATATAGATGGATATGAGGATCTGAAATTCCGCTAACCAAGGAACCTACGACCAATCCAGGAGCTCTAGAAAGTCAAGTTCAAGTTTAAAGATGTTTCGTTTATATTTATTTAAAATTTTTTCATATTAATGTATCTTAATTGATTATTTGTTTTCGAAATGTAAACCATGTTCAAATTTGAAGGGTGTTTTGGGCTCGCAAATTTTGGTCAAACCCATAAGCAATAGAGAAAGAAATATATGACTTAACATTTTGTATATGGAGGCATATTCTGAAATATAGGAAATGCAATATATGCACAATATTAAACGGGAACATGACTACAACATGTACATGGAAATGAGTTAATTTTAAAAATAAATACAAAATTAAAATAACAACACCAAACATTGAAGAGCACCATAGAACAACCTCAAATATTTATATTCAGATAAACTGGGTTACAAAATACATCTGAGAATATTTCCCAAAATAGTTGTCTTGGAATTTGTAAAAATATATATAGTTCAGTACATATTCTGTGAAATATAAATGTGTTTTCCATAATGACTGATATTGGATCTCCCACAGACTACAAAGAAAAGATGTACAAGAATTAAGTTTGTATAAAGAACAAAGACGGCGATGGAAAACAGCAAGACCTGGAAAGAAGAAAGAAAAAATTGTCAATTCTCGGTTAAAGCTTTGTTAGAGTAACTCGATGAAGACATTGACAAAGGCAAAAGAATGTGATCAATATCAACTTATTGTGATGGTGTACCATGCCTTGTCATTTTCTCGTTGATGTCATTTTATGGCTTTCCTCGGTGGTTATGGGAATCGTCTGAAGTGTCATTTTCCCTTTTTGAACCTTTTTTATTTCATGCCAAATTTTTATATTGAAGAATTCACTTTCCAATTCCCTTAGATCAATAGAGAGGTTGTGAAATTTTTCTTGAGTAGATTGGTTCTTAATCGAATAACCAACTAGCCAGTTTTTCACGTCATCTTCACCATATTCATGAATGCCAAGAAATTTTCAAATGACAGTCTTTTATAGATATGAACTTGATCATCAAATGCTTTCTTGTTTAAAAATAATGAGTTGAATATCAATTTCAGGTCTTGGACTTCATTGGTCTTGCCAGCTAGATCTATCTCAGTTAGCTTCTTGAATAGTTTGTTTCTTTTAGATATGGTATGGCTACATGCTTGAACGATACCATTCAAGTTTTTTACCTTTTCTTTCCATCATGCGTTTAGTTGGTCTATTCGATCCAGGGAAGGGATATCCTCATGTCTTCTTCTAAATTATGCCATACTAGTAACTTTAACACCAAATGGTACAACTACATCGACGTAGAAACCTTGCATGCTCTTGAGATATGCTTGCAGATACTCATGAAAATAATGCACTCTTCTTCCAAAAGAGACCATACTCTTTGACATCTCCCAAGATTTTGTTATTAATTCCATTCTTCTTTTTATATTCTTTTCCACATAGCCTCGACTGATGTGAGAAGGCTTCTTGATCCTTTTAACTATGTCACAGTTGCATTGGGCCTGATCATTTCTAAAGGAGTATCAAACAATGGAAGAGGCATTAGAGCTCCCTCCAATTCTTTGATTCACTCCTTTAACATGACGTTTTCTTCTTCAAGGCTGCTAATAGAGTTGTATAGAGAATCTCCAGTTGATCAGTGTATCTAAGAGATATGGTAAAGGTGCATGTTCCATAGGTTGATCTCTAAACGAGATTTCCCTTTCTTATTCTTTACATCTCTCTTTTCAATAACCAATTTTTTGGATTTGCTGTCAAAAATAGCGCTCTGAAATGCAAAAGACTCTTCTTCGTCCAATGTATCGGTGCCAATTATTTCCATCTCAGGATTATGTGGAGTAGTTCTCTCTAGCTGGTCGTTGTCGGGAAACATTTTGTCAATGTCAATTTCTAGTTCCATATATTCAAGGGAGAGATCATGGATATCAATTTCTCCCCTTGGTCCCTCATGTTCTAGGACTATTTTTTCTATTTTTTGCTTGTGGGAAGTTTGTGAGAACTTTCAATAATTTTTTCAGAGGGAGGGTTCTTATCTCCTCCTTCGACTGAAGAACTGTGTGTGACTTTCTTGCTTGGGTAGGCCATTGGAGTACTGCTCTGAGATGCTGTGATATTGGGTGTGGCGGTCAAGGAGTGGGAACTTTTTTCACCTGGGCCTTTTCGTTTCTGCTTGTATGAATCATTGGTACTGAGTATTTTCTCGAGGTTGTAGGTGTCAAGAGAAGGACTTCCTGAGGTGTTATCTTCTTCTTCATTTAGGATAGTGTCAATGAAACAAATGTTTAAACCGACAACCAATAGGTGTTTTACAAAAATACCATCAGGGTCGAACCCTTTTACTTTTTCAACACATTTCAAATTGAATTTGTGGAAGTGGCCCACAAAATCGTCAATCTTGTTCATATTCCTGACCTTGAAATCCCCGACTTACCAAGGAAGACAGATGAATTGACTTTTTCTTTTTTTCATGGGAAAAATGAAACCAATAGGTGTACTGCCTTTCTATTTCAGCAGAAAACATTGTACCAGATATGTGACATGGAAGGAAGTAAGGATATTGGACCCAAAAATCCTTATAACATTATAGTTCTCCATTTCTTTTGGTGTGCCCTTCCTATCTAGGAACTTGGTTTCCTGGTCAAACAACCAGGGAAAATACTTTCCAAATATCAGTGTTTTAAAAGATAAAACAAAATCATTAAAGACTTCATAAAATTGTTGGGAAGCGATGTGTCTTCATAATATCTTGTACGAGAAGGTTACTAGGTCAAATTCGTAGTTTACCATCTTAAGCATAGATAGTCCAGTGAATCGACAAAAAATCGCTACCATGAAAAATTTAATAAGATGACATAAAGAACTTCTTATGCCTTGTGTATTGCAATATCTGGGAAGAGATTTCAATGGAAATCAACTTTCCCCAATGGAAGATGGCTTGTTCCTTGACCGTAAAATATAAAATATACAGAATCATCTTAGATATGTTGATTGTACTTTATTGTCTCGTTATACTCGTGAAAATCCATGCAATTTACTGGAAAGGTTTTTTAAATGCACTAACCTGTAATCTGGTCATGTCCTTGCAAGCGGTCGCTAAGTTATATAAGAACTTCATAAAGAGGTCCAATTCATTACCATGCTTTTTTAAGGACTCTCTGCAATTCTTTCCCTTGAAAGTAGGCATTGGTTCGGGAAGTATTAACATCTTTCAAAATACTTGAGGCGATAGGGAGACTCATGAATGGTTCTACATTGGGATAATACGTTGGTTCAGAATATATTTTTCGACACAGCAGGTGACCAACTCCTTACAGTAAAAACATTTGGGGATACAACCTGCTCCTACAATTCCAAATGTCCAGATAAATTTCTTCTGGGAAGAAGGGGAGGAGTAGTAGTCATAAGCTTTGGACCACTGAAAACTCTGGTTCTCACACCCGGAAATATTCAAGGTATCTCTACAAAAATGTTGTCAAGTTGTAGCCATAAGGTGATGAAAACGTTCCTTTTCTCCTTATAGTATTTAAAATGAACGTTGGAGCATGATAATGTAATCTCTCGTAAATCTTGGTTTAATGCGTTTTAATGGGAGATGTCCTCGACCTTTTCGCCTTAATGCCAATATTTTCGATGTGTCTGGTGAGTTGTCACTAATAAAGGCATAATTAATGTGCATTTGGAAGCGTGCAAAGGTGGAAGGGATGGATGGGAGCGAAAAATGCTTCGAAACTTTTGTGAACCTAGGAGCCTAGGAATCCACAAATTTGTGATAGCGAGAGGTGAAGAATCGACTAAGTATGGAAAGGCGAGGTGCAATTCCTTCAAAAAGCTAAAGTAAATAACAATTTTTGTGAGTTCAAGAACCACACACACACAAACAAAAAAATCAGATGTCATAATATTGACCTCTGCCAATTCGATAATAGGGAGGTTTAGTTGATGGATCCAAATATCGCTCACTTCAGGCGACTGGGGTGCACGTGGGGTGCCTATGAGAAAAGCTAATGTTTTGATGAAGATTTGTTTATATTGTTACATGTAGTAGTAATTTTGTGATAGTATTTAGAATGAACACTCGAAGATGGTAATATAATCTCATTTAAATATTTGTTTAATGCATTTTAATGGGAGATGTTCTTGAGATTTTTTCTCATTAATGCCAATCTTTTTGAACCTATGTGGTGAATTGTCACTAATAAAGGCTTAATCAATTTGCATTGGGAAAGTGTGTGAAGGTGGCAGGGAAATCGACTAAATATGAAAAGGCGGGGCAGTTAGATGGACGCAGATAGACTCATCGTAGGTAGAGTGAAGCTTGCGAGTTGAAGGATTCTGGGGTCGAATTGTAGATAACGAAAGTTTTGGGTGCAAGATGTATATCACAGAATAAGAGGCATGAGAGTTCAATAGCGTGAATCTAGGAACTGGTGGCCAAAAACATTAACAATTGGAAAAACATTGTCAACTATGTAATATACTTGGACCTCGACAAAATTAGGTTCAAGTTAGAAGATATGCAAGCATACTCTCAAATATGCCAAGCTATAATATATGAAAAATACTAAATAGGGGCACCATGTCAACACATTTGTAGATGACAGTGGGGTAGCACAATATTTCATTCTTGCTACAATTATTCCTTAAAAAAACTAAAATAACCAACATTTTTTTCCCAATTCAGGATTGACAGAAAGAAACTAATCAAATTCCATAATATTCTCCCATTAATTAATTTTAATAGGAGATGCCCTTGAGCTTTCCTCTTATTAATGCCAATCTTTTCGAACATTTGTGGTGAGTTGTCACTAGTAAAAGCATAGTTAATGTGCATTGGGAAGGGGTGAAGGTGGCGGGGATGGAGGGGAGAGAAAAATGCTTTGATACTTTTGTGAACCTGGGAGTCTGTGAACACGCAAAACTTTGAAGAAACGACTAAGTCTGGAAAGGTGGGTCGGTCAGACAGAGTCATTGTAGGTAGAGTGAGGCTTGTGAATTCGAGTAGTTTGTGGTTGAATTGTAGATCACCTAAGTTCAGGATTCAATATGTATACTCCGAACACTGGGCATGAGAGTTCGATAATGCCTACCCGGGAACCTGCAGCCATAAAATTTGCTAAGTAAGGAAATGAATGATGGTCGGTCAGACTCGTGATGTCAAGATATACATGGATATAAAAAATTTCAGTCTGCCACCTGCGAACCCGCGAGCATAGAAATGCGACCAAGTATAGAAGAATAAAAAGAAAGGGAGCAAAGAACTTTATGCCTCACATAAGAACACTTTGTCGGATAATTATCAAGTGATAGAAACACATCAACATGGGAAAAACATTCTCATCCATGAAATATAGTTGGATCTCAACAGACCTTGGTTGAATTCCAAAGAGATGTTGTTTATATATATTTCAATAAGCTCATAGGTAGAGTTAGGCTTGCGAAGTCGAAGATCCCAGGGTCGAATTTTACATCACCGAAGTTTTCGCTGCAAGATGTATACTCCGAACACGGGGCATGAGATTTCGATAGGGCCTAGCCGGGAACCCGCAGGCATAAAATAGGCTAAGTATGGAAATGAAAAATGGTTGGTCGGACTAATGATGTGAAGATATAGATGGATATAGAATTTTTTAGTCCGCAACCCCGGAAACCCATGGGCATAGACATGTGCCTAGGTATAAAAGTAGAAACAAATAATAGAGGGGAAGAAGAAAACGGAAAAATGAGCAAGCGTAGAAGAGGAAAAATAAAGGGAGAAAATAACTTTATGCGTCACACAACAACACTTGGTATTGAGTATGGAAAGGTGGCGAGGTTAGATGGAGTTATCATAGGAAGAGTGAGGCTTGCGAGTTCGAGGAGTCTGGGGTCGAATTGCAGATCACCAAAGTTTTGGGTGCAAGATATATACCCGAACACGAGTCATGAGAGTTTGATAACGCCTACGCGACAACCCGTGGCCATAAAATTGGCGAAGTATGGAAACAAATGACGGTCAATCAAATGCATTATGTGAAGATATAGATGGATATAGAATTTCTCAATCTGCCACCCTGGGAACCCGCGAGCATAAATATGCGACTAAGTATAGAACCATAAACGGATAATAGAGGGAAAGAAGAAAACGGAAGAATGGGTAAGTATAGAAGAGGAAAAATAAAGGGAGCAAAGAACTGTATGCCTCACACAACAACACTTAGTTCGATACTTATCAAGCAATAGAAGCACATCAACTATGGGAAAAACATTTTTGGCCATGGAATATAGCTCGAGCTGAACAGACCCTGGTTCAAGATAAAAGAGATGTTGTTTATATCTATATCAACAAGCAATAGACTAAATTTATG
>JASDQU010370939.1:11679-25673 GCA_032191745.1 Picea mariana
CAAGAATTCAGATGGAGTCATCGTAGGTAGAGTGAGGCTTTGGGAGTCTGGGGTCGAATTGTAGATCACTGAAGTTTTGGGTGCAAGATGTATACCCTGAACATGGGGCATGAGAGTTAGATGGCGCCTAGGCAGGAACCTGCGGCCATAAAATTGGCTAAGTATGAAAATGAACGGTGGTCGATCAAACTCCTGATATGAAGATATAGATGGACATATAATTTCTCACTTTGCCACCCCGAGAACCCGCGAGCATAGATATGTGACTAAGTATAGAACTAGAAACGGATAATAGAGGGGAAGAAGAAAAGGGAAAATGGTAAGTATAGAAGAGGAAAAAGAAAGGGAGAAAAGAATTAAATGCCTCAGACAACAACACTTAGTCTGATAACTATCAAGCGATAGAAACACATCAACTATGGGAAAAAAAATCTCAGCCATGGAATATAGTTGGAGCTCAACAAACCATGGTTCAAGTTAAAAGAGATGTTGTTTATATCTATATCAACAAGAAATAGACAAAATATATGACTTGGCATTCTTACATGCAAGCATATTCTAAAATATGACAAGCTCCAATATATGCACAAATTGGACAACGTATGCAGATGAGAGTTTTTGTAACCATACCTCTTAGTCTCTGGACCTTCTACTATAATGGAGGTTTCACTTCTACTTGTCGATAGTTCTTGTGAACTAAAAAACATGTGGTGTAAACGACATAAACATTTTTACCATGGCACAATAGAATAAATAACTGTGGATATTTGTTTCATAAACATAGAGAGAGTGTAATCTATGAATCCTTACATTCGACATTGTCGTTGTGCCAATGTTTGAGACAGTTCACTGCCCATGTCCATGTTACTTCTAAAAGAGTGGCTATGAACATGTGTATATTGTTCATACTCGATATGGATGTGCATTAGGCATACACATTGTATTTGTTGTGGTACAACTGTAGCCATACCTTTTGGAAGATTGTACTCCATCTTTCTTAGCTGTGGCACATAAGGCTTCATCCTCGTGTTCAATTAGTATGTTCTTGTTTCAATGTAGCAATACAAAGAATACAATGGACATGAAAGCAAGCTGCTACGTAGGAACTCATGAAAAAAAGATGGAGTACAAATTTATTTATTTCAAGATAGCGACACAGAAGCCAAAATTCCAAACTTTACTATTCTATTACATTTTCCTATCAGAAGCCAAAATTAGAAGATCTAAATTGTAAACTACCTTCATCCATAAATAAATCCTACTTTGAAAGTTGATCAACTTGCCTATTAAATTCCCTCTAAATATGTTGAATTTTTTAAATTTCTAAGCTTTCATCCAACTATTAAATTATCCATCACCCATCACTGTAATGTAATAATACAATATTTTCTTTGTTCTATATCAAAATAATTTATGTGATGATAATTATATATTTTTTATTAGAATTAAGATTAAATTTCTTTAAAGATAAATAAAATTTTAAATTATATATTTAATGAATAATAAATTAAATATTATTTTTTATTTTTTATAAAGTTTATAAAAATGATGCTAAAAATTAATAATTTGTGTTTTTTTCTAAATGTCTAATGTACAATTAAAATATTAATAGAATATCCTTTGCTCCATTGTAATTAATGCGATAGTATGTCCTCTTTTAAAATATGAATATAATAGCCTTTGGATTGTAATCTCTTCAATTATCTAGGCATGTGATAGTATATCATCTTTACATATCTAGGTTTAAACTATTTTAAAATATAACATGAACTATTTCATAACATTTTTGTTAAATTTATTTTTAACATAAACTATTTTAGACCGTTTTTGTCAAATTTGTTCCATTGGGTCTTTAGCTTCTCAGATAACAAATTATTTTGTATAGTTAACACATCTACTTTCCTCGTCTATTTCTTCAATCTCAACTCGTACCGTTTAATACTTTCTTTCTTCAATGTATCAGTGACCCTTCATCCATTATGACGGTGCTATAAATCTACAACATGATAAATGGCTTATACGCTGGCATTAAAAAATATTCAAAATTTTAATCTGTTCTCGAGGTTCGGGCACAGTACAGGTCGGGTAGTCGATTCCTTTGCAGGCAATTATTTAGTTATTATTTGGAATATAGCATTTGGTTCGTAATTTAAAGATTGTTTGATAAGATTGGGAGTACTCTAAACGATCAATTGTATCTAGTTTAAATCACAATCTTGAAAAGCGAGTAATGGCCATAGATTAGTTCTGAAGGATCATTCCAAGATATAAGGGCAATCCAGGTTCTCGTAACTGTAAGATAAAAAAAACTCAATGTATAGCCACGGCCTTGATTCCACCGCCTGATATTAGGAAATAAGCAGAATGTTTAAGATTGGGCCGACTACAGGCAGAATTTTTCTATGAACAAAATAGATTGGGCCGTCTACTAGCAGAGTTTTTCTATGAAGAAATTAGCCTGAACGAATATTAATGTAGATTGTTTGATAAGATTTGTGCAGAATGGTTGCACTCTAAAAATTATCTTTCATATAAGCTAATCTTCACACACACACTCTAAAAATTATAAATTTTCAAAAAAACACATCTTCACACACAAATCCACGTCATCAGATCATCAACGGATATTGAAAATATTCTGTTCCGTAACTAATATGCAATAACCTGGTAAAATAGTATTGGTAAATATTTAGAATCGAATAGTATTTGGAATATCAAGTAATAGTTCAAATAATATCGTAAGTCTAAAAGCATTTGTTAAGTCTAAGACCATGAACATTGAAGCACGTGGAACCAGTACAATCCGTTCCCTCGAGAAGCTGGTTAGGGCTGGAGGTGTTGGTTGGGGATGAGTCATCGAGTCTAGGGAGGTAGTGGAAACCGAGCTGGTTTTGGTGGAGGGTATGTAGGAGTTTTGGGCTTCAGAGTAGTGTGAGGGGGTTGTCGGGTTACGTTTTTTCTAGGGTTAATGGCGACCACTATATTGAATCTGGAGGTTGTCTTGGGCGATGCCCTATGGTGGAGTCAGCAGGGCCTGTATAAATCTGATGATGTGTACAGGGAGGAATTATGTCCGTACTGTAAAAAGTTATTAGGGGATGGTGATAGGGCTAATAAAGCAATGACTGTGCTGGAGGATCAGTTTGAGTTGGGTACAGGTGTCAAAGAGTTGTGCATTTTGAAGGATTTGAGATCCATTGGGATCAACGGAGGGAGTTGTGTAGAAGGAAGGGATTTTTATCAGGAACAGAGTGGAGGCAACTAGCCGTGCTAGTTGGAGAGCGTGGAAGGAGAAGAAAGGAAAGTTGAGGGTCACCCTCGGCTGCGGCATTGGTATGGAGGCAGTTGGTTGTCTTTCTCTAAGGGGCCTAGTGGGTAGGTTCGGCTATGGGGCTTTGGGTGCTAGGGATATCCATGATTGGGTGTAGGAGAGTTGGCGCCCGATGTTGGGTTATTTATCAGAGATTTGAGTGCTAATGAAAGCTTGGTTATGTCTTATGTTCAAATTAATGGTGGATGCAGAGTTGATTTTACAGAAGACTTGGGTGGTGAAGTCGGGAAGCTTGATGTTGAAGCGCTAGCACATCGCCTTCAATCTGGTAAAGGAACATTTCAGGTATAGACATTTTTGGGTGTTACTGCGAAGTTGTCCATTAGTGTTTTGGAATATGGAGGCCTTCAGAGCGATCAGAAATGCTCTTGGTAAATTCTTACATGGGGATACGAAGGTGTTGGAGGCGTAAAACACGTGGATGGCCAGAATCCTAATGGAAATGGATCTGATCAATGGGCTTCCTGTAGATTTAGATATCGATTGGCGTGGTTTTACTTTCCAACAAAGTCTTGACTACCTGGGGGTCCCTTTAAGATGTGTTGTTTGCAAAGGGACGGATCATCTAAGGCATCAGTGCCTGAGGTGTTTTGCAGAAGTACCTGTGTCGGGTAAAGGTGAAGAGGAGCCGAAGATTAAGGGGCACACCAAATTCGATGCAAAGTGGAGGGATTTCCTATCTTCACCGTCTTTGGATAACAGTATGGACTTTGGTAAGTTATTTGATAAGGAATCTTCTTTACCTTCAGTGATGTCTGATTTCATTTATTCTCGGAGTAAGGGTTTAATGATATTGAAGGCTTTGGATGAGACTATTATTAAGGGGGTAGTAGGGGGTGTTGTCAATGCAGGTGCGGATGTAAGGGCTTGTTGTAGGGAGGGGTTTATGCTGGGGTCTAATGAGGTGTTTGATGTTGTTGCGAAGGTTCTGGATGGGGTGGGAGTGGGGCGTCTTGATGTGGATGGTCTTACTGATTTGAAGTTGAAGGTTGCGGGTGACTTGAGGGAGCAACTGGAGGAGGGGGACTCCCTATCCAGTGGAGGCGGGTCCTCATTTTTGCTTATGAGTGGGGTCTTGGAGGAAAAGGAGGCGTTGTCTACTATGTGTATGGAAGCACAACAGGATGAGTGGAGCCGACTTGCAGTGGTGGGGGTTGGATTGGGGGATAAACAAGATTCTCCTGTGCGATGTCATTTTAGTGGGGATAGGGTGCTCGCGGGTGAATGTTGTAGTGGTTGTGGTACCAATTATGTGGGTTTCTATGCTGAACTTATTTTGTAAGTGGCACAGGAGTATGGGTGTGGCACAGGTGGGGATTCATCATGGGAAACTATAAACGGTGATGATCGAAAAACTTCATATATTTTTTTGGAGATGGAGGACTATGTAATCAATTTTATCCCGTCGTATCGGGATGTTCTCTCTCGGACATCTTTGCAGGTTTATGATTGGGGGGACCTTCTATCTAAACCTATAGAAAGGTCTGGGAAGAAGAATTCTTCTAGAAAGGAAGGTGGTAGGGGATCAGGAGTCGAGAAATCACAATTAAAAGGGGTTGTTCTTGGCGGATTAGATAAATATTTTTCTCCTCTTAAAACTCGTAGTGCGAGGAAGTTAGTGAAGGATAAGGAGGTTTTAAAGGTTCCTAGTGGTGGGTTGCTTGCTGGTCCAAGGACGCTTAGAGCTCAGAAATCCCTAGCGAGGGTTAAAAAATGATAGTGGCAACCCTAAATGTTAGGGGTGTAGGAGGCTCTGCTATGTATTTGGCCCTCAAAAGGTTTTTAGACCTGGTAAAACCTGATGTACTTTCTATTCAGGAAACTATGGTAAGTGAAACAAAAGAGAGAGGTTTGTTTGCTAAGTTACTCCCAAACTAGTTATTTTGTGGGGTGGACTCAAGTGGACTTTTTGGTGGGTTTCTTTCGACATGGAATCCACGAAATGTTGATTTCTATGCTTATGTGACTTCTGCAGGGATCTTGCTGGAAGTTATAGTTAAAGATATTAATCGAATCTTGAAGTTGCTTAATTCTTGTGGCCCCTACTCAGAGAGACTGGATTTTTGGGAGACAGTTAAAAAGGAAGGGATATTTTATAAGCAGAACCTAGTTTTTGGGGGGATCTAAATTTTACTACGTCATGTAGGGAAGTGTGGGAGGATAACTCTAGAGTGGATCCACTTCAACTATATTTATCCTATTTGATACAAGAAGGGGGGGTGGTGGATGCTACTCCCATTAAATTGTTACCTACATCGAGGAATGGGAGAAGGGGTCGGGACTACAAAGCTAAAAGATTGGACAAGTTTTTGATAGATGAGAAGTTAGTGGACTCAGGGTTAAGATATAGAACTTGGGTGTGTAATGCAAATATCTCAGACCACATGCTAGTGATCCTGCATATGGAAACCATTAAAGGCCAAGTACAATATCCTTTCAAGTTTAATTATGTTTGGTTGGATCTTCCTGAGTTTGTGGACTTAGTTAGATCCAGTTGGAATGGGTTGTTAGGAACAAAGGTTTTAAATCCGATGGACTCTTTAGTAAACATGATTAAGTTATTGAAGATGTTAGTGATTATTTGGGAACATAATAAAAATGTTGTAGCCAAGGAAGAATCGGTACAACTTTAATTGGACTTGGACACTTTATACTATGAGTTCCCGAGGGGATTTGTGCAGGAGGTTGTTAAGGAATTGGTTATGGAAAAATAAAAAAGGAAATTGCTTCTCTTAAGACAGGAGGAGAAAACTTGGAGACAAAAGAGTAGAATTAACCAGTTGGCCTTGGGTGATCGGAACACCAAGCTCTTTCATGCCTATGCAAGTGCTAGAAAGAAGGTTAATGCCATTTGGGATATTACCAAGGAACATGGAACAGTAATATCTAATATTCTTGACTTACATAAAGAAGTTGTGGACTACTTCCAAACTGTTTTTAAGGCACAAAATAATATTGTTATCTCTGATGAACTTGATATTTTAAGAAACTATCCGAGAATGTTCTCAAAGGAAGAAGGATTTAAATTGGTTGAGCCTGTTACTTTAGAATAGTTATTGAAAATCCTCAAAGGTTTTAAGGTGTCAAAGAGTCCAGGACTAGATGGCTAGACTGTCGAGTTTTTTCTATCTTTATTGTATCTACTGGGTACTGATTTACTAGATATGGTGGAAGAGTCTAGGAGGAAAGGAAGAGTTTCTGGTGCATTAAATGATACCTTTATTGCACTCATTCCTAAGTCTAATATGCCAGAATCATTTGGAGGTTTTATACAAATTTCTTTATGTAATATGTCTTATAAGATCATTACTAAAATTATTGTTGCCATGATTAAATATTCTCTTTTTGTTGAAATCTCAAAGGAGCAATTTGGATTCCTTGAAGGAAGACAAATTATTGATGTTGTAGGAATTGCTCAGGAAGTGCTAAACAGTATAAAGGTAAAAAACATAAAGTCTCTGTTGTTAAAACTGGATTTGGTTAAGGCATATGACAAAGTGGACTAGGGTTACCTAAGGCTTGTTTTACTACATGTGGGTATGAGTCTAGAAGCTATCGACTGGATATTATGGTGTGTATCATCTACAAATTTTGTTGTTTTGATCAATGGAAAGTCCTCTAGTTTCTTTAAGAGTAAAGTTTAAGGCAAGGATGCCCTTTATCCCCTTTACTTTTCCTCCTTATCATAGAAGGTTTAAGCAGAGCTATTCAAGAACAGGTAAGGTAAAATAACATTGAAGGTATTCCTGTGGCTAGAGGATTATTCATTACACACCTGATGTTTGTGGATGATGTTATTCTGTTTGGAAATGGAAACTTAGATGCATGGGAAGTCTTTAAGGAGGTTTTGGAGATTTTTTGTAAAGCGAGAGGGATGGTCTTTAGCACTCATAAGTCAATTTTTTTAGAAGTTGGGTGGGAAGTAGATGAGTTGGACTTGATAAAAGCGATCTTACCTTATGATATAAAACCAATTGAAGAATGTTTTAAGTACTTAGAATTCTTTTTAAAACCAAGCTGCTAGTTTAGATTGGATTGGATCTGGCTGGAGAAAAAATTTGATAAAAGAATTTTGAGTTGGAGTCACCAATGGCTATCTTTAGGGGGAAGGGTGATCCTCATTAAATTTGTTCTTGAAAGAATTTTTTTTTTATTGGCTTTCCATGGAAAAGATCCCAAAAAGTGTTTTAAACAATATTAGAAATATGATGTTTAGTTTCTTGTGGTTGGGAAAATTTTTTATTGAAGATATGCATTTGGCAAGCTGGAAAAATCTTGCAAAACAAAAAAACTCTGGTGGGTGGGGTTAAAAAAATATTTTTTCTTTTGGGAAAGCCTTGGGAGAAAAATGTCTGTGGTGATGTCTTATGTTGCATGGTATTTGGCATGAAGTTATGATTAAAATATATATTAATAAGAAAAGAGTGGAGGAGTGGCCAGACAAGGTAGGTTTTCCTAGTTAGTTTCTTCAAATTTTTTGAGAGCACTCACTGCTTATTTATCAATTATAACAGATTGGTTGGTTTGGAAACCTGGGAATGGGAGGGTTATTAGAATTGGTTCTGATCCTTTGGTGGGTTCACATACTTAGTATAAGTTTTCAAATAATCTTATCTTAAATTTGAAGGCCCAAGGGAATGAATTTCTAGCACAAGCTAGGACCAATGAGGTGGAGGATATAAACTTTACTAGATGGAAAAAGGCTGAGTCACTAGCGTTGGTAAGAGATCAAAAAGAGGAATTGAATAATTTGTTTAAGGGCTTGGTTGGCTCAGGTTTTGTACTTAATAATTCCAAAGATACTCTATTATGGTCTTGGGACACAAAAAGGGGACAAGTCAATGCAAATATTGCTTATAAAGTTCATATGGTAGAGTTGAGGGAAGTGGAACTTTGGTTTTGGTATAATGAACAGTGGAACTGGTAGTTAACCTTAAAAGTTAATTTTTTTTTTGGCTAATGTTGTAGCAAAGAACTCTTATTTGGGAAAATTTGAAAAAAAAGAGGTTTTAATGGGCCAAGTAATTGTGTCTTGTGTGGGATTAGTGAGGAAACAATGTTCCACCTTTTTGTGGAGTGAAGGTTCATCAAGGATATATGGCAGAAATTTCAAACGATTTAAATTTAGTCAGTACTTGGGAAGGGTTTAGGATGGTAGATTGTTTTCAAAAATGGTTTAAAAAGAAGGATAATGGTAATGAAATACCTTGCTTCATTTGTTGGGAGGTGTGGAAACAAAGAAATTTGGTCATATTTGAAGATTTATATCCTAATTTGCTCATAGTTATCAACTGTATTTTATAGGATTTGGGTGCACTCAAAGGCACACAGTGTGATAAGACAAAAGGATAGACAGACCACCCTTTCTGGATTGGAATTTGGTTGTGGGTTTTTTTGATGGAGCTTCACAAGATAAAGGTCTAAAATGTGGAGCACATGCTCTTTTAAAGTGTCTAGTGTTGGGTAGCTACAAATTAAAAATGCATTGTTGTAGGAGTACCAATACAAGGGGAGAACTCCTTGCTTTATGGTGTTTGTTTTTTTTTTAAGATATAAAAAGATTACAAGACTATATCTGGTTGGATATTCAAAGATTGTTATCGATTGGTTTGCTAATGATGGTAACTTACAGGTGATCTCTTTGCAGTCTTGGATGGAAAATATTAAGCTTTTGAGTGGGATTTTTCTTCATCTTGAAGCTAAACATATCTATAGAGAGTACAACCAGGGTGCTGATCAACTTTTAAAGGATGTTTTACAATTGGAAGAAGATGGTATTTTTTTGCAAAGGTTACGGAAGGTCAAACAGACTTTTTTGAAAGATTAGTAGTAAATCATTAGAGTACTGATGCAGGGAAGATTTTGGGATGCTGTTTATTTTGACTTAGAATACTGAAACAAGTTTGATATATGGTTGGTTGTATTATGATATGGAATCCTGTGGTTTTACAGTGATAGGAGGCAGATCACTGTATTTTATATAAGATCATAACTCTTTGTCTATGTAGCAGGACTTTGGAAGACTTGGACATTCGTAAAGATCAATGTAAAAGACATTTTTATATTTACTAATATAAGTCTTTTTTCTTTTTGAAAAAAAAGTCTAAGACCAATTGTAGAGTTTTATATAAAAAATTATTTTATAGTGAAAAAATAATTTATTGAAGAAAAGAAATGAAATTTAACATTGTTATATATGTGTGTGTGAATTGAATTTAGTTTGATTGGTTGGGAGGAATGATTGTTATCCTCTCCACCACAAAAATTTCTTGAATTCATAATAAGTATATTGTTGTAATATACCTTCTAAAATTAAAAATTATATGTACTTTATAAATTGAGTATACCTTATCTTTTATAAATTGATTTAATTATGATTATTATAACTATTTATTTAATATACTTTATAATTTCATTATTATATATAAAAAGAGAGATAATTATATACTTCATGAATAATTGTCCATATACATAAATTCATCATCACTAAAATTTTCAAATAATTGAGCAACATCGTAAATTTGACATAAACCATGATAAATGTTACAATGTAAGTCAACCATTAAGGAGCATACCAATCCCACAAAAGTTCACTAAGATGAATATCACAATGCCTCATACTTTTTAGGAACATTACAATGAAACACAACCCTTCAAGAACATTCAAAAGTGATATAACCCTTGATGAACATCAAAATGCAATATAACCAAAGGGAACATCACAATGAAACAAAACCCTTCTAGAATATCGCAATGCAAAAAAATCCTAGATATACATTGCAATGTAATGCAACCATTGTGTAGCATAGCAATTCAACTAAATTCAACTAACATTAATCTTGTAATGTAACATGACCATAGTTAATCGTAGTCAACCTTGGTCAATGATAGTCAATCATGGCCAACCATGGTCAACCCAACTCACCCATGGTTATGTTGACATACACCTTAGCACATAACCCAGAACCTCATCAATGTTGCAATGTGATAGAGAAATTACATAACCCAACCCTTCATTAATGCCACAAGGAAAAACCTAACCCTTCAGTAATACAATAGGACATAACCAATCCTCTATCAATGTTGTAAGGAAACAATATGCTAGAAAATCTATTGGGAATCCAAGACCCTCAACACAACCATAATCCCTCAATGAAATTTGCAATGTGACGAACATAACTTGACATCTCAATGTGACAAACACAACCCAATGATGCAATGTGTCGAACATAACCTGACATTGCAAAGTGTCGAACAAAACATCATGTCATAATGCGATGAACACAACCCAACATTGTGGTGGACAAACATCCTCAGGCCACAAAGTGACAAACATATCCTGACATCCCATTCAAACCTAACCATTTACCAATGTCACATTCTAATGTAATCCAACATAACCAGACATCATAATGTGACAATCATAACCTAATGTCACATTGTAACGAACATATCCCAACATTGCAATTGAGCATAGTAGTTCGCCAACATCAAATTATGATGCAATCCAAACTTGTTAACATCACATTGTGATGATATCCAAACATGGAGGAGTGCAATAGAGATAGTTGGTCCAACATGATCAAGCATAGTATACATGGTCAAACGTCATAAACCATAGTCAATGTGGTCAAATGTGGATGACTATATTGAACCATAGTCTTCCATGCTTCAACCATAGTAAATCCTCGTCAACCATAAGTTGATCATATTTAACCATACTCAACTAGATTCAAGCCTAGTCAACCATGATCAACATAACCGAATGTCTTAAAAAAATTGTCTACTTTATAAATTGAATATACTTTATACTTTATAAATTGATTTGATTATAATTATTATAATTATTGGTTTAATATACTTTATAATTTTATATTTAACTWTACTTATWATTTCATTATAATATATATATTTCTAGAGACAAACAAAGAGAGAATTACATACTTCATGAATAATTATCGATATACATAAATTCATCTTTAATGAAATTTTAAAATAATTAAGCAATATCATAAATTTTTATAACCCATGATTAATGTTGGAATGTGAGTCAAACCATTAAGGAACATAAAAATTCCACATAAGTTGATGAAGATGAATATTACAATGAAGCACAACCCTTGAGGAACATAAAAAAGTGATATGACCCTTGATGTACATTGTAATTCAATATAACTACTCTAAATGTAACAATCAAACAAAACCCTTCCGGAATATCTCAATGAAAAAAACCTCGAGATGGACATTGCAATGTGATGCAACCGTCGAGTAACAAAGTAATTCAACTAAACTTAACAAACATAAATGTTGCAATGTAACATAACCATATTTAATCATAGTCAACCTTGGTCAACCATAGTCAATCATAGCCAACCATGGTCAACCCAAGTCAGCTATGGTATGTTGATATATGCCTTAGGACATAACCCAACCCTTCGTTAATGGTGTAATGTGATAGTGAAAGGACATAACTCAACCCTTCATTGATGTCACAAGGAAAAAAATTGTTAGAAACTCTGTTGGGAATCTAGCACCCTCAACACAACCATAATCGCTTGATGAATGTCAAAATGTGATTAACATAACATGACATGTGACAAACATAACCAAACGACACAATGTGTCGAACATAACCCAAGATTGCAAAGTGTCAAACAAAACCTCACGTTGCATGGTGACAAACATAACCCAACACTGCAATGTGACAAACATATCCCGACATCCCATTTGAACATAATCATTCACCACTGTCACATTCTAATGTAATCCAACATAACCCAACATCACAATGTGATGAACATATCCAAACTTTTCAATTGAGCATAACCCTTTTCCAATATCACATTGTGATGCAATCGAAACATGTTACCATCACATTATGATAAATTCAAATGTGGAGTGGGGTGACAAAGATGGTTGGTATAACATGATTAAGCATAGGCTACATTGTCAAACATAGTCTACATGGTCAAACATTGTCAACCATATTCATCATCTGATCCGTAATCGAGGGGCTCATAGCCCACTAGCTTCACCAACACATATAACCATGCGAAATTTAATTTTTTCCTACTTTCTTAGATTTATATAGAGAGATCCATCACACAGAAGCCAACAAGCCTATGTTCCTTAGTGTTGCACAACAATCTCCCTTTTGTTGCTCATGATGAGAAAGTAATCTCCACTGAATGTAGCTACAAACTACTATGACATTGTTAATCAATTCTTAATACATTTTATTCTTCTCATTCTCTATTCTTCAATCTTGAAATGAGAACCAATCTTAGCTCAGGGAATAAGGCTCTTCATGTAGTTTGAAAGTAGTGAAAAACTAAATTACAATTTGATGAAGTTTCTTCAAAGTACATGTGTCCTCTTTCACTTGTCTTGAGTGAATGAGTGAGGTCCTATGAGAAACTAGAAACCATTGCTCCTGGTCAATTGGCAAAACATTGAGCATCCATACTACTTCAATTACCAAAGACCTTGAATAAAAGATTGTATAACGAACTTCACTCTACAACAGTAGGTCGAAATAAGAATATTTTAATGTAATTGGATTGAGTCATTGTTTTGAATGGATAAATACCATACAATATACATATACATTTTCTTATTTCAACATATCGCTCTTAGTTCTCGTCGAATAACAATTGGATGAATAATAAATATTATGTATGGGTAGCTTGCATTATCATCAACACTGCATATGAATCTTAAGGATCTTGATTTGTCCTTGACCACCATTTCATTTATGATTAGTTACATTACATACTTCAAATAGAAACTAGGTAACATAACAAGACCCAACAATTATAAACTCCCATGGTATGGTTGAATCACCTTCAAAAAACAACAAGTAGATCTTCGTAGTGAATTGGCCAAGTGAGGAATACATATCGTCAATGTACGACCTCTGGGAAGGCAACAATAAAATGAGTAATTAAATTTAGAATCAACAAGATGTAAATAGGTTGATACATTGAGGGAAATTCCCAGGTAATTAAAAAAATGGCGTGTCACTTTGTTTGTGTGGCCACAAGTTTTTCTTTGTCTTGGGTAATTTGTAAAATGACCTAGCAATTAATTAATGTTTACCATCAAGTAAAATTGACCAGGGATGGAGCTTGTGCACCCAATAGTATTTAAAAACATCTAGGAAAAGTTTAAACGTGCAGAGGGGTGAGTGCAAGCTAATGATGGTCATTCATGACACGTTAGTGGCAATGCAAACCTGGAAAAAAAAAAACAATTTTTTAACTTGGAGGGATTAATCAAGGTAATTTTACAATGAATTTGAATATGATGTAATAATATGAAACGTAGGAAATTGAATTACCATTCCCAATATACAACTTTTAGTCATATAAATTGTGATTAACTATGTCAACTTCGATTTTTTCTAACATTAGTATCTTATTTTTCCAACAAAATATAAGGTATATATATATTATTTTGTGCAGGTGTCTAGTACCCTAATGATGGAATTTCGTTCCAAAAACTTGTATTCCTATAGAGAACCCATTTTTTTGTGCCGTGTATTTTTTGAAAATTTATAATATTAATTTTATATATTTTTTTAAATTATCAAAGTCAACATATCTCTGAAATTACAACGTCTTTTGTTCATGCAGGATAAGAGAGTCTTAACATGATCAAAATA
>JASDQU010370939.1:25693-39819 GCA_032191745.1 Picea mariana
CAAATCCACGTCATCAGATCATCAACGGATATTGAAAATATTCTGTTCTGTAACTAATATGCAATAACCTGGTAAAATAGTATTGGTAAATATTTAGATTCGAATAGTATTTGGAATATCAAGTAATAGTTCAAATAATATAGTAAGTCTAGAAGCATTTGTTAAGTGACCATGAACATTGAAGCACGTGGAACCGGTACAATCCGTTCAGGATGGACCTGGTTAGAGTCCCTCGAGAAGCTGGTTAGGGTTGGAGGTGTTGGTTGGGGATGAGTCATCGAGTCTAGGGAGGTAGTGGAAACCAAGCTGGTTTTGGTGGAGGGTATGTAGGAGTATAGGGCTTTAGAGTAGTGTGAGGGGGCTGCCAAGTTACATTTTTTCTAGGGTTAATGGTGACAATTGTACTGAATCTGGAGGTTGTCATGGGCGATGCCCTATGGTGGAGTCAGCATGGCCTGTATAAATCTGATGATGTGTACAGGGAGGAATTATGCATGTACCGTAAAAAGTTATTAGGGGATGGTGATAGGGCTGATAAAGAAACAACTGTGTTGGAGGATCGGTCTCAGTTGGGTACATGTGTCGAAGAGTTGTGCATTTTGAAGGATTTGAGATCCATTGGGATCAACAGAGGGAGTTGTGCAGAAGGAAGGGATTTTTATCAGGAACAGAGTGGAGGCAACTAGCCGTGCTAGTTGGAGAGCGTGGAAGGAGAAGAAAGGAAAGTTGAGGGTCATCATTGGCCATGACATTGGTATGGAGGCAGTTGGTTGTCTTTCTCTAAGGTGTTAAAACACTAATCATAAGTTAATTGGATAGTTAAGTTGACCTAACTGTTATTCAATTACATGACAGTTATGGTCTTTTGTATTATATATGTACATCTATGTACATGATGATTTACAGAAGCATTGATGAATGGAGTATGCCTTTTTTGCCAGTTTTTATTTATCTTTGCTCACCATGGTTTCTTGATTGCTTCTGTTATTTGTTTTATATTTCTGTTGTTTTCTTCATTTTGAATCTAACAGTGTTTTTTTTTTTTTTTTTTTTNTTAAAACACTAATCATAAATTAGTTGGATAGTTAAGTTAACCTAACTGTTATTCAGTTACACGACAGTTATGGTCTTTTGTATTATATATGTACATCTATGTACATGATGATTTACAGAAGCATTGATGAATAGAGTATGCCTTTTCTACCAGTTTTTATTTATCTTTGTTCACCATGGTTTCTTGATTGTTTCTATTATTTGCTTTATATTTCTGTTCTTTTCTTCATTTTGAATCTAACAGTGATATCAGAGCATTGTGATATATATGTGCCTTTGTGTGAGAGTTCAAGGAGTTGAAGAAGTTCAACCCATAAAGACAAGACATGTTGAAGAGAGGGCAAGTCCGTCGGCAAACGAATAAGGTGGATTGTTGATTGGGGGAATCCACCTTCTCACTGAAACCGCCTTCCTCTTGATATGTGCGTTCTTGAAGGAGCTTATGGCTTCTCTATGTCCCTTGACCTGCACACTCTGTTAAAGTTTCTCCACCATCTAATTGAATGACGGATCCGTGGCTATCTTCTCTGCTAATTCTTTTATGGTGGGATCATTAAGAAGGCTTGCAGAGAAAGCAAATGGGTTTGGTGGTAACCCCATCTCTTGTTTTGAGAAAGCCACTGTGCGTAGGAGTTTTTGGTAAAGGGAAGGTCGCACGAAATATAATGGTAAATATAATGGAAATAAAATATAATGGTAAATATTCAACTCACCATATAACCCTAAGAAAATACGTTAAATGGTAAAGTAGTAAAAAAAAAAAAATGCAATGAGATCTTATTACGGGACAATTATAATGTTGGAGAGTTACGGGAGAGTTATAATGTTTTTATGTTATTACTTTTTATTGAAGAAGTGGCATGTGAATAAGCTATAAAGCTTTTCATAAAGAATATTAAAATATTGTTTTATGAGGGTTATAGCTTGCAAGATTCCTTAAAATATTTTGGAGTGATAAGTTATATAGCTTGCAAGATCTCTTAAAATCCTTTGGAGTGATAAGTTATTAAGTTTATTAAAAAAAAAAAAAAAGGTGTATTTTAAGGAAATATAAGGAGTTATAAGAATGTTTGCAATTGCACAATTGTTTAATTGTTTGTAATTAGAGTTATAAGGGTTTGTTATTTATTTGAAAGACTATTTGTAAAGGTGTTATAAGGAGTTTTTTTTTTTTTTTTTTGGAAGTTATAAGGAGTCTTCTTTGACCCACCCGAAATTGAATAAGGGGGTCTCTTTTAGGATCTTTGTGTGCATCTAAGTGTTATCCTGTAGTTTTTGGCACATTTATGCACCGAACGATCGCTCTTGACATGCACAACAAGATACAAAATTGAATTTTGTGGCATCAACAATCATTTCTCTTCCATATTTTGCATAATGGAAAGAATTGAAGAACTATTTACAATGTTGCGCACATTAATTAACTCAACTACGGAATCTACAATTGCAATAAACAAGTTCACTCTTAGTATAGTGATTACTTGTTTACAAGTAACGTACAAGAAGATTGATATGTTCAAACATCAAAACAAGTTGTTGTCTGATGAGTTAAGTTTGTTTCGACACCAACAATGTGATTTTAATGATATCAAGGATGAGAATGAAGATGCCCAATTGACTAATAATGAAAGCCATAAACATGAAGATCAGTTATATGAAGTCCCTATGTCAGAAAAAGTTGCGGATAAATGTATTGTTCGACCATGGGAAGAATTATGATTTAAACAAAATCAATATGGACTAGGATATATACAGGATGCTGACAACCTTTTTCATTTTCCTAATTATAGCGAACCTGTTTGCTTTGTCAGTGGAGGATTTTTGAATGATGATAAGACGTCAGAGCTTGCGGATATTTGTAAGGAGCAAGTACAGGATATAGTTGATGATGATGTTGCTAATCGGTCGGATAAAGA
Organism: Picea mariana; assembly: GCA_032191745.1. Classification (NCBI taxonomy): domain Eukaryota; kingdom Viridiplantae; phylum Streptophyta; class Pinopsida; order Pinales; family Pinaceae; genus Picea; species Picea mariana. The sequence continues at coordinate 28,663 of JASDQU010370939.1, forward strand.
ACCCATACAGTGCAAACACTGTCACCGGTTTGGCCATGATAAGTCAAACTATTTTGATCTTCACCCATGCAAATTTTGTGGGAATACAAATCATCCCTCAGTAAGGTGTCAAAAGCGCAAGTGAAAACAAATTCATTTTGGATGGTTAGGGAATTGGCGTTGGCGTTTGGAAGCCAAATTATTGGAGCAGTCTTATCGCTGAATTTATACACAAGTACAGTCATACTTGATTGGAGATATTTCTATAGTTGATGGACATGAATGTTTTTCAAAATTTGATGATTTAGGGTATGATTGGGGCCCAATTGATGTAGTCTTCTGAGTTGAAGATCTAGTCTTCAGACTCCACCGGAAGACAATTTGATGTGTTGGATCTCTTCTTGGTCATACTTGCGAATGACGATCAAGGGAATTGGAACCACTTGTCCCTGACAAGGGGGAAATCTAGTTGAGTCAGGTTCCAAGTTTGATTTTGAGTCAGGTTCCAAGTTTGATTTAGAGCTTGTGAACAGATGATCAAGTATGCAACCTAGTTCCCGGTATGCAATCTTGTTCCTGAACATATTATTCTTGATAGTTTGTGGTCAGCTTAAAACCACCAATTGAGCAGAAGACATAAAGTTTTTCTTGTTATTGTTGTTTATAGTTTGTGGTCAACTTAAAACCACCAATTGAGTAGAAGACATGAATTTCTGCTTGTTACATTTTCATATTTTTGAGCCTTGAGCTCTTGTTAGTTTATGGTCAACTTAAAACCATGCCATTTAGTAGAAGAAGTCATCTTCTAATAGACATTCGGTTTGTGGTCATCTCGGAACCACCAGATTGGTTTGTGGTCATCCTGACACCACCAGATGAGTTTGTGGTCAACCTTAAACCACCAATTTAGTAGAAGACATCAACTTCTTCTATTTTCTTTTCAGAGTTCAGAGAGCATCTTCAACCAGCACTCTAAACATTCACTTGACACATTGTTGATTGTCAAGCAGTGGCAGTTTTTCAAGCAAGAACGAACTTATGATTAAGGGGGGATGTTAAAACACTAATCATAAGCTAGTTGGATAGTTAAGTTAACCTAATTGTTATTCAGTTACATGACAGTTATGGTCTTTTGTATTACATATGTACATCTATGTACACGATGATTTACAGAAGCATTGATGAATAGAGTATGCCTTTTCTGCTAGTTTTTATTTATCTTTGTTCACCATGATTTCTTGATTGCTTATATTATTTGCTTTATATTTCTGTTGTTTTCTTCATTTTGAATCTAACATAAGGGGCCTAGTGGGTAGGTTCGGCTATGGGGCTTTGGGTGCTAGGGATATCCATGATTGGGTGTAGGAGAGTTGGCGCCCGATGTTGGGTTATTTATCGGAAATTTGAGTTCTAATGAAAGGTTGGTTCTATCTTATGTTCAAATCAATGGTGGATGTAGAGTTGATTTTACAGAAGACTTGGGTGGTGAATTCGGGAAGATTGATGTTGAAGCGCCGGCACATCGCCTTCAATCCGGTAAAGGAACATTTCAGGTATAGACATTTTTGGGTGTTATTGCCAAGTTGTCCATTTGTGTTTTGGAATATGGAGGCCTTCAAAGTGATCACAAATTCTCTTGGTAAATTCTTACATGGGGATACAAAGGTGTTGGAGGGGTAAAACAGGAGGATGGGCAGAATCCTAGTGGAAATGAATTTGATCAATGGGCTTTCTACGGATTTAGATATCGATTGGTGTGGTTTTACTTTCCAACATCGTCTTGACTACCTGGGGGTCCCTTTAAGATGCATTGTCTGCAAAGGGACAGATCATCTAAGGCATCAGTGCCTGAGGTATTTTGCAGAAGTACCTGCGTCAGGTAAAGGTGAAGTGAAGTCAAAGATTAAGGGGCACACCAAATTTGATGCAGAGTGGAGGGATTTCCTGTCTTCACCATCTTTGGATAACACTATGGACTTTGGTAAGCTATTTGATAAGGAACCTTCTTTACCTTCAGTTATGTCTAATTTCGTTTATTCTCGAAGTAAGGGTTTAATGATATTGAAGGCTTTGGATGAGACTATTATTAAGGGGGCAGTAGGGGGTGTTGTCAATGCAGGTGTGGATGTAAGGGCCTGTTGTAGGGAGGGGTTTATGCTGGGGTCTAGTGAGGTGTCTGATGTTGTTGTGAAGGTTGTGGATGGGGTGGGAGTGGGGCGTCTTGATGTGGATGATCTTACTTATTTGAAGTTAAAGGTTGCGGGTGACTTGAGGGAGAAACTGGAGGAGGGGGACTCCCTATCCAGTGGAGGCGGGTCCTCGTTTCTGCTTATGAGTGGGGTCTTGGAGGAAAAGGAGGCGGTGTCTACTGTGTGTGTGGAATCATGACAGGACAAGTGGAGCCGGCTTGCAGTGGTGGGGGATGGATTGGGGGATAAACTAGATTCTCCTGTGCGATGTCATTTTAGTGGGGATAGGGTGCTCGCGGGTGAAGGTTGTAGTGGTTGCAGTACCAATTATGTGGGTTTCTATGTTGAACTTATTCTGCAAGTGGCACGGGAGTATGGGTGTGGCACAGGTGGGGATTCATCATGGGAAACTGTAAACGGTGATGATCGAAAAACTTCATATGTTTTTTCGGAGATGGAAGACTCTGTAATCAGTTTTATCCTGTCTTATCGGGATGTTCTCTCTCGGACACCTTTGTAGGTTTATGATGGAGGGGACCTTCTATCGAAACCTATAGAAAGGTGTGGGAAGAAGAATTCTTCTAGAAAGGAAGGTGGTAGGGGATCAGGAGTCGAGAAATCATTGTTAAAAGGGGTTGTTCTTGGCGGATTAGAAAAATATTTTTCTCCTCTTAAAACTCATAGTCTGAGGAAGTTAGTGAAGGATAAGGAGGTTTTAAAGGTTCCTAGTGGTGGGATGCTTGCTGGTCCAAGGACGCTTAGAGCTCAGAAAGCCCTAGTGAGGGTTAAAAAATGATTTAACCCTAGCTAAGTTTTTTCTATCTTTCTTTTATCTACTGGGTACTAATTTACTAGATATGGTGGGGAAGAGTCTAGGAGGAAAGGAAGAGTTTCTGGTGCATTAAATGATACCTTTATTGCACTCATTCCTAATTCTAATATGCCAGAATCATTTGGAGGTTTTAGACCAATTTCTTTATGTAATCTGGCTTATAAGATCATTACTAAAATTATTGCTGCCATGATTAAATATTCTCTTTTTGTTGGAATCTTAAAGGAGCAATTTGGATTCCTTGAAGGAAGACAAATTATTGATGTTGTAGGAGTTGCTCAGGAGGTGATACATAGTATAAAGGTAAAAAACATAAAGGCTCTGTTGTTAAAACTGGATCTGGTTAAGGCATATGACAAAGTGGACTAGGGTTACCTAAGGCTTGTTTTACTACATGTGGTTATGAGTCTAGAAGCTATCGACTGAATATTAGGGTGTTAGTTTCTTTAGGAGTAAAACGGGTTTAAGGAAAGGATTCCCTTTATCCCCTTTACATTTCCTCCTTATCATAGAAGTTGTAAGCAGAGCTATTCAGGAATAGGTAAGGGAAAATAACATTGAAGGTATTCCCATGGCTAGAGGATTATTCATTACACACCTGATGTTTGTGGATGATGTTATTCTGTTTGGAAATGGAAACTTAGATGAGTGGGAAGTCTTTAAGGAGGTTTTGGATATTTTTTGTAAAGCGAGAGGGATGGTCTTTAGCACTCATAAGTCAGTTTTTTTAGAAGTTGGGTGGGAAGTAGATGAGCTAGACTTGATAAAAGAGATCTTACCTTATGATATAAAACCAGTTGAAGAATGTTTTAAGTACTTGGAATTCTTTTTAAAACCAAACTGCTACTCTAGATTGGATTGGATCTGGCTAGAGAAAAAAATTGATAAAATAATTTTGAGTTGGAGTCACCGATGGCTCTCTTTAGATGGAAGGGTGATCCTCATTAAAGTTGTTCTTGAAAGAATTTTTTTTTATTGGCTTTCCATGGAAAAGATCCCAAAAAGTGTTTTAAACAATATTAGAAAGATGATGTTTAGTTTCCTGTGGTCGAGAAAAAAATTTATTAAAGATATGCATTTGGCAAGTTGGAAAAATCTTGCAAAACAAAAAAACTCTGGTGGGTGGGGTTAAAATAATAATTTTTCTTTTGGGAAAGCCTTGGTAGAAAAAAGTATGTTGCAATGTCTTATGTTGCCTGGTATTTGGCATGAAGTTATGATTAAAATATATATTAATAAGAAAAGAGTGGAGGAGTGGCTCAGACAAGGTAGGTTTTCCTGGTCAGTTTCTTCAAATTTTTGGAGAGCACTCACTGCTTATTTATCAATTATAACAGATTGGTTGGTTTGGAAACCTGGGAATGGGAGGGATATTAGAATTGGTTATGATCCTTTGGTGGGCTCACATACTTATTATAAGTTTTCAAATAATCTTATCCTAAATTTGAAGGCCCAAGGGAATGAATTTCTAGCACAAGCTAGGACTAGTGAGGTGGAGGATATAAATTTTACTAGATGAAAAAAGGCCAAGTCACTAGTGTTGGTAAGAGATCAAAAAGAGGAATTAAATAATTTTTTTAAGGGCTTGGTTGGCTCAAGTTTTGTACTTAATAATTCCAAAGATATGCTATTGTGGTCTTGGGACACAAAAAGGGGACATGTCAATGCAAATATTGCTTATAAAGTTCATATGGTGGAGTTGAGGGAAGTGGAACTTTGGTTTTGGTATAATGAACAGTGGAACTAGTAGTTACCCTTAAAAGTTAAATTGTTTCTTTGGCTAATGTTGTAGCAAAGAATTCTTATTTGGGAAAATTTGAAAAAAAAAAGAGGTTTTAATGGGCCAAGTAGATGTGTCTTGTGTGGGATTAGTGAGGAAACAATGTTCCACCTTTTTGTGGAATGTAGGTTCTTCAAGGATATATGGCAGAAATTTCAAAGGATTTAAATTTAGTCAGTACTTGGGAAGGGTTTACTATGGTAGATTGTTTTCAAAAGTGGTTTAACAATAATGATAATGGTAATGAAATACCTTGCTTCATTTGTTGGGAGGTGTGGAAACAAAGAAATTTGGTCATATTTGAAGATTTATATCCTAATTTGGTCATAGTTATCAACTGTATTTTACAGGATTTGGGTGCACTCAAAGGCACACAGTGTGATAAGAGAAGAAGGATAGACAAACCACCCTTTCTGGATTGGAATTTGGCTATGGGTTTTTTTGATGGAGCTTCACAAGATAAAGGTCTAAAATGTGGAGCACATGCTCTTTTAAAGTGTCCAATGTTGGGTAGCTACAGATTAAAAATGCCTTGTTGTAGGAGTACCAATACAAGGGGAGAACTCCTTGCTTTATGGTATTCGTTGTTTTTTGCAAGATATAAAAAAATTACAAGACTATATCTGGTTGGATATTCAAAGATTGTTATTGATTGGTTTGCTAATGTTGGTAACTTACAGGTGATCTCTTTGCAGTCTTGGATGGAAAATATTAATCTTTTGAGTGGGATTTTTCTTCATGTTGAAGCTAAACATATTTATAGAGAGTACAACCAGGGTGTTGATCAACTTTCAAAGGATGCTTTACAACTGGAAGAAGATTAGTAGTAAATCATTAGAGTACTGATGCAGGGAAGATTTTGGCATGTTGTTTATTTTGACTTAGAATACTGAAACATGTTTGATATATGGTTGGTTGTATTGTGATATGGAATCGTGTGGTTTTTACAATGATAGGAGGCAGTTCACTGTTTTTTGTATAAGATCAGAACTCTTTGTCTATGTAGCAGGACTTTGGAAGACTTGGACATTCATAAAGATCAATGTAAAATACATTTTTATATTTACTAATATAAGTCTTTTTTTCTTTTTGAAAAAAAAATCTAAGACCAATTGTAGAGTTTTATATAAAAAATTAATTTATAGTGAAAAAATAATTTTTTGAAGAAAAGAAATGAAATTTAACATTGTTATATATGTGTGTGTGAATTGAATTTAGTTTGACTGGTTGGGAGGAAAGATTGTTATCCTCTCCACCACAAAAATTTCTTGAATTCATAATAAGGATATTGTTGTAATATACCTTCTAAAATTAAAAATTATATGTACTTTATAAATTGAGTATACCTTATATTTTATAAATTGATTTAATTATGATTATTATAACTATTTATTTAACATACTTTATAATTTCATTATTATATATAAAAAGAGAGAGAATTACATACTTCATGAATAATTTTCCATATACATAAATTCATCATCACTAAAATTTTCAAACAATTGAGCAACATTGTAAATTTGACATAAACCATGATAAATGTTACAATGTGAGTCAACCATTAAGGAGCATACCAATCCCACAAAAGTCAACTAAGATGAATATCACAATGCCTCATACTTTTTAGGAACAAATCAATGAAACACAACCCTTCAAGAACATCCAAAAGTGATATAACCCTTGATGAACATAAAAATGCAATATAACCAAAGGGAACATCACAATGAAACAAAACCCTTCTAGAATATCGCAATGCAAAAAAACCCTAGATATACATTACAATGTAATGCAATCATTGTGTAGCATAGCAATTAAACTAAATTCAACTAACATTAATCTTGTAATGCAACATGACCATAGTTAATCATAGTCAACCTTGGTCAACCATAGTCAATCATGGCCAACCATGGTCAACCCAACTCACCCAACTCACCCATGGTTATGTTGACATACACCTTAGCACATAACCCAAAACCTCATCAATGTTGCAATTTCATAGAGAAATTACATAACCCAACCCTTCATTAATGTCACAAGGAAAAACCTAACCTTTCAGTAATACAATAGGGCATAACCAACCCTTTATCAATGTTGTAAGGAAAAAATATGCTAGAAGCTCTATTGGGAATCCAAGACCCTAAACACAACCATAATCCCTCAACAAAGTTTGCAATGTGACGAACATAACTTGACATCACAATGTGACAAACACAACCCAATGATGCAATGTGTCAAACATAACCTGACATTGCAAAGTGTCGAACAAAACCTCATGTCATAATGCAATGAACACAACCCAACATTGTGGTGTGACAAACATCCTCATGCCACAAATTGACAAACATATCCTGATGTCCCATTCAAACCTAACCATTTACCAATGTCACATTCTAATGTAATCCAACATAACCAGACATCGTAATGTGACAATCATAACCTAATGTCACAATGTAACAAACATATCTGAACATTGCAATTGAGCATAATAGCTCGCCAACATCACATTATGATGCAATCGAAACTTGTTAACATCACATTGTGATGATATCCAAACATGGAGGAGTGAGATAGAGATAGTTGGTCCAACATGATCAAGCATAGTATACATGGTCAAACGTCATAAACCATAGTCAATGTGGTCAAATGTGGATGACTATATTGAACCATAGTAAATCCTCATCAACCATAAGTTGATCATATTTAACCATACTCAACTAGATACAAGCTTAGTCAACCATGATCAACATAACCAAATGTCTTAAAAAATCTGTCTACTTTATAAATTGAATATACTTTATACTTTATAAATTGATTTGATTATAATTATTATAATTATTGGTTTAATATACTTTATAATTTTATATTTAACTATACTTATAATTTCATTATAATATATATATTTCTAGAGACAAACAAAGAGAGAATTACATACTTCATGAATAATTATCGATACACATAAATTCATCTTTAATAAAATTTTAAAATAATTAAGCAATATCATAAATTTTATATAACCCATGATGAATGTTGGAATGTGAGTCAAACCATTAAGGAACATAACAATTCCACATAAGTCGATGAATATGAATATCACAATGAAGCACAACCCTTGAGGAACATAAAAAATTGATATGACCCTTGATGCACATTGTAATTCAATATAACTACTCGAAATGTAACAATCAAACAAAACCCTTCCGTAATATCTCAATGCAAAAAACCTCGAGATGGACATTGCAATGTGATGCAACCATCGAGTAACAAAGTAATTCAGCTAAACTTAACAAACATAAATGTCACAATGTAACATAACCATATTTAATCATAGTCAACCTTGGTCAACCATAATCAATCATAGCCAACCATGGTCAACCCAAGTCATCTATGTTTATGTTGATATATGCCTTAGGACATAACCCAACCATTTGTTAATGGTGTAATGTGATAGTGAAAGGACATAACTCAACCCTTCATTGATGTCACAAGGAAAAAAATTGTTAGAAACTCTGTTGGGAATCTAGCACCCTCAACACAACCATAATCGCTTGATGAATGTCAAAATGTGATGAACATAACATGACATGTGACAAACATAACCGAACAACACAATGTGTCGAACATAACCCAACATTGCAAAGTGTCAAACAAAACCTCACGTTGCATGGTGACAAACATAACCCAACACTACAATGTGACAAACATATCTCGACATCCCATTTGAACATAATCATTCACCACTGTCACATTCTAATGTAATCCAACATAACCCAACATCACAATGTGATGAACATATCCAAACTTTTCAATTGAGCATAACCCTTTTCCAATATCACATTGTGATGCAATCGAAACATGTTACCAACACATTGTGATAAATTCAAATGTGGAGTGGGGTGACAAAGATGGTTGGTATAACATGATCAAGCATAGGCTACATTGTCAAACATAGTCTACATGGTAAAACATTGTCAACCATAGTCATCATCTGATTCGTAATCGAGGGGCTCATAGCCCACTGGCTTCACCAACACATATAACCATGCGAAATTTAATTTCTTCCTACTTTCTTAGATTTATATAGAGAGATCCATCACACAGAAGACAACAAGCCTCTGTTCCTTAGTGTTGCACAATAATCTCCCTTTTGTTGCTCATGATGAGAAAATAATCTCCACTGAATGTAGCTCCAAAGTACTATGACATTGTTAATCAATTCTTAATACATTTTATTCCTCTCATTCTCTATTCTTCAATCTTGAAATGAGAACCAATCTTAGCTCAGGGAACAAGGCTCTTCATGCAATTTCAAAGTAGTGACAAACTAAATTACAGTTTGATGAGGTTTCTTCAGAGTACATATGTCCTCTTTCACTTTTCTTGAGTGAATGAGTGAGGTATTATGAGAAAATAGAAACCATCGCTCTTGGTCAATTGGAAAAACATTGAGCATCCATACTACTTCAATTACCAAAGACCTTGAATAAAATATTGTATAACGAACTTCACTATACAACAATAGGCCGAAATAAGCATATTCTAATGTAACTGGATCGAGTCATTGTGTTGAATGGAGAAATATCATACAATATACATATACATCTTATTATTGCAACATATCGCTCTTAGTTCTCGCTGAATAACAGTTGGATGAATAATAAATATTATGTATGGGTAGCTTGCATTATCATCAACACTGCATATGAATCTTAAGGATCTTGATTTTTCCTTGACCACCATTTCATTTATGATTAGTTACATTACATAATTCAAATAGAAACTAGGTAACATAACAAGACCCAACAATTATAAACTCCCATGGCATGGTTGAATCACCTTCGAAAAAAAACAAGTAGACCCCCGTAGTGAATTGGCCAAGTGAGGAATACATATCGTCAACGTACGACCTGTGGGAAGGCAACAATAAAATGAGTAATTAAATTTAGAATCAACAAGATGTAAATAGGTTGATACATTGAGGGAAATTACCAGGTAATTAAAAAAATGGCGTGTCATTTTGTTTGTGTGGCCACAAGTTTATCTTTGTCTTGGATAATTTGTAAAACGACCTAGCAATTAACTAATGTTTACCATCAAATAAAATTGACTAGGGGTGGAACTTGTGCACCCAGTAGTATTTAAAAACATCTAGGAAAAGTTTAAAAGTGCAGGTGGGTGAGTGCAAGCTAATGATGGTCATTCATGACGCGTTAGTGGCAATGCAAACCTGAAAAAAAAAACAATTTTTTAACTTGGAGGGATTAATCAAGGTAATTTTACAATGAATTTGAATATGATGTAATCATATGAAACGTAGGAAATTAAATTACCATTCCCAATATACAACTTTTAGTCATATAAATTGTGATTAACTATGTCAAATTTAATTTTTTCTAACATTAGTATCTTATTTTTCCAACAAAATATAAGGTATATATTTTTGTTTGTGCAAGTGTCTAGTACCCTAATGATGAAATTTCATTCCAAAAACTTGTATTCCTGTAGAGAACCCGTTTTTTTTGTATCGTATATTTTTTGAAAATTTATAATATATATATATATATATATATATATATATATATATTAAATTATCAAAGTCAACATATCCCTGAAATTACAATGTCTTTTGTTCGTGTAGGATAAGAGTCTTAACATGATCAAAATATATATAAATTTTTTCTATCTTAGATATTAGTCTCCTCTCGTGTCTCATATAACTCATTCAAGAAATAGTGAAGACGAAAAAAAATTATATAATAAATAAGAGAGGTATGTATTCTAGTATTTTGATATATGTCAAGAAAAAAATAGATTAAAAATATTAAACATTATTAATTTAAAAAAAAAGTATATTTGGAATCAACACAACCAACTACATATGTGTCTGAAGTTTTTCCAATAACTGAATTGTGTAGCCTATAGAAAAATAACGTCAAAAATAGAGATATGGAGAGGAATTCATCAAATTGGAGGTTTTTATGTATTTGTAGACTGAACCATTATAATTTTCATCCCGAACCTAAATCCAAGGAAACCAACTTAGCAAACATGTATGCTAGATTTTTCACTCCCACCTGGAAAAAAAAATGAAATTCTACTAACGCACACTCGCTTTAGGAAAATGCTAGAGTTTTCACTCCCACCTGAAAAAAAATGAAATTCAAATAACGCACTCACTTTAGGAACACACACGTGTTCCTAAAGAATGTGTACATTATTAGCAACATGAATGTGCACATGTTCTTGTTAACAAAAATAAATTCCCTCGCTCTCTCTCACTTTGTATGCTCCCTTCTCCCTCCCTCTCTCCATCTTCCTATCTTTCTCTCTGACCTCACTCTCCCTATCCCCCACTTGCTCTCTCCCCCCTCTCTGTCCAT
>JASDQU010370939.1:77663-87938 GCA_032191745.1 Picea mariana
TAACTTTATGAGAGTGAGACGGCCCCCTCTCATGATCAAACGATTGCGCCATAAAGAGATCCGCTGCTCCACTCTCGTGACAAGCCATCTCCAATCCCTAAGCTCATAATTGTTTGGCTTGTGTCTATATCCCAAATAAGTTAAACCATCATTTAAATCATGAGTAGGAAAGGGGAAAATGTTGACTATAGCTTATCTAGTTGTCTCATCACTCGTGAGAAGATAAATAGCAGATTTAACCAAGTTTATGATCATATCAGTGGCACGACAGAAAAAAAATCCAGATTCAGAGAAAGTTTTCAGCCCTGCTTCAATATAAGAACAAAAAACTAATTGTCGTTCACAAATAGCAGAGGTGTGAGCCAGACTGATCTACCCGACTGAATTCCATGAATGTGATGAAGTATGGAAGATTATGCTAATAATCTCCTGAGTCCATCTGCAATTAAAAGGAACAAATATGGAGAGAGGGGGCACCCATGTTGAAGACCACGGCTTTCTCTAAAGGAGGAACCTGCACAATTTACTAAAACAACATATTGAAGTGAAGAGAGACAAGACATAATCCGGTTTACAACATTTAAATCAAACTTACTCTGAAGTAGAAGGAGCCTGAGATACAACCAGGATACACGGTCATAATCCTTAGAGAGATCAAGTTTGATCACAAAAACTCGCAGGTGGGAAGTCTTGATCCAGTGAATCCCTTCATGAGCGGATCCGATCGCCTCAAGGATCAATGTACCCTTCAGAAACCCAAACTACGCGGTACTAATTATATCAGATAGAATTTGTTTGAGTCACACAACAGTTACAAAGAGATATAGAGAGAATTTCATCATAAATAGTTGGGAAATCCCTTTTTTTGGATTAGAGCAATAAATGTGGAGTTGATATTACTAGGAACCTTTCCATCCACATGGATTTTTTCCACAACTCTTAGTAGGTCATGCCCAACAAGATTAATAAACCTTTTAAAGAATTTGATGGTCCACCTGTCAGGCCCAGCTCTTATCTTTTTTAAAAGTATATATCACTACCCGTAGTTCCTCCGATGAAATCTCATCAAAGAGAGACTAGTTTTCGTTCTCTCTTACTAGTTGTGGGAAGTGAGAGAGGAGCTTTAGGGCCTACATCCATGTAATAACAAGGAGGGGTTTGGAAGTGAGAGAGGAGCTTTAGGGCCTACATCCATGTAATAACAAGGAGGGGTTTTTGAAAGATGGATTGGAAATGTCGGACTGCCTACAGAGGCCAAACAATGAAAACCACAAACAAAACCCTCACCCTCTCATCCTTCAATTCCCATATAGTATTATTACTTCCGTGGCGAATTGCACACCAATGGAAAAATTTTGTATTCTAATCTCCAACATCGAGCCATATACCCTATCTCTTCATCCTCCAAGATTTTTCTTGCTCAAAGAAAATTTTGTATCTATTTTCTTTGTATCTATTTTCTTCCGATTGTCGAACATGTTCCATATCGACCCCACCCACTTGCCCCAAGGTCACTTCCTCATAAATCTTTTCTAGCTCCTTCTTAATTCCTAGAAGCGTTGAATCCCTCTCTTTTCTACGCTTTATATTATAGTCAATTACCACTTTCTTTAGTTGTTCGAGAGAGGAAAGAAATTGATGTGATGCATCCAAATTGAGGTTTGGGTCATATCTCGTCCAAGAGCCTTCCACCATATTTTAGAACTCTTCATTTTTGGTCCAAGCTGGATTAAATTTAAAGGGATCCCACGACCTTCCTTGTGGCGAATCAAAAAAAAATTAAAATGGAAAATGGTCTATGAATTTACCTTTACCAACCCACGATCTGAAAACCCCAATGTTTGCAAGAATAATTCAGTGCACTAAAAAACGATCAAGATGCTTGTGGATAGTCATTGACCCAATCTATTGTTAGTCCATGTAGGATATAACATGCTTGTCTCAACATCCAACAAGCCCACCAACTCTAGCTTATCACAGAAATATCGTGTAAGAGGGTCCTCCTGAGCCAAATGCCCTCCAAATCTCACCTCTTCCCATTGAAAAATTTAAGTCTCCCCTAATTATGGTGTTATTTGATAAAAATACATTATTTTCTAGTGTTTGGTCCCAATACAACCCTTGGTCAGTACAGGGCCCGTAGACATTACATAGATGAAACAATTTATTCAAAACTTTGCATGTAATCTCCGCTACCAGTACTAAATTCATAGAGTAGCAATTAATTAGAGAAATGGATTGTGAAAATCCAGTGATGATACCTCTCGATAATCCATCCTAATCGAGACCAAGAAACTCCCAACCTGGAAGAAATTTCTTCAAATCAACAATGATTACGTCCCCCTTACCCATGGTCTCTTGTAAGAAAATAACACCAGGTCATTCTTGCCCTAGAAATATACGAAGGGAGATTTTTTTGGGTCTACCCCAGAGACCCCTAATGTTGACAGATAAAATATTCATGCTAAATATGAGAAGGGGATTTCACCTTTTCTATGTGCCCTAGAAATTAAACTATGTCTACCCAAAGACACCTCTCGGGAAGCTTGTTCTTGAGCATGTTTTAGAGTCTAATTTCACCCAACCTTTGGTGGAAATGTATCTTTTGTGATACCTAAACCCAATCCCCCAGAGGAAGAAACCACTTGATATGGTGAATGGGGTCTAAGGTGATAGGGGTCCTTACCCATGATAAACGAAGCTGAGTATGAGGAACCATCCTTGCGAGAACCCATAGATTGAGCTCATGGACTATTATTCACAAGTTCAACTGCAGGACCCTCCAATTGGCCATGACCCTTAGAAATAGAAAACACCCTAGATTGATTAAGGCGAAAATAAGAACTCCCCTTCCATTTGAGAATGAATTATGCTTTTTTTTAATTTTGTGTATCCTATGTGTTAGGAATAATATACTTACTCGGGGGCCCTGGAGGTTCTTTGCTAGTCAATCCATACAACGCCATTTTAATTCCACTCGTCCACCGATAGGTCCAAATATGCATTCAGAATATATTGGGATAATTTCTAAGCATGATCTCCATTCCTTGACACTTCCAGAAGGACTAGAATGTCACCCACTACTAGACCCATCACACCAATGTAGATGTGACCTGCTTATTTTCCATATCCGTACTACTTCCTATAAGTCGAGGAGATAAAGGGCCATTGATGTGACCCCCATCATGAGTCGATCCATACATCCACCCAAAGTTACCTTTGTGTATAGATTCTACCTACGAGGGCACCAAATGCTTCTTAATAGAACCTTTGACACAGTCTGGAATGACATGGCCAACACTATGGAACCTAACACAATAGAAAGGCACATTAATGTAATCTAAAATATCGACATAAGTCCGTTCACCTACAACTAGTTTAATAGATTCATACATTCCTTTCGAATGATCAAGTTCCACAAGGGTTTGGTCCACAGCCCGACCATGAGAGGAATTTTAGGAAGAATCGCCAATATTGAAAGTTCTCAATGTATCTCCAATCGCTCGAAACCCCGCATCAGACCAATACTACAATGGGAGATTCAACATCTTAATCCACATAGGAATATTTTTAACCTTCAATAGAGGCATCGAACAAAGGGTGCCATGGATTCTTGCATAGCACTTGTTGATCCCAAAACCATCGCACTGACAATATCCTTTGCATATCTACCTTTTCCTTGAAAAGAACAACCTATCCATCCCCAGGAGACGAGATGGAAGGTAGGATAATATTCTAAAACTGGTTGCCACTAAATATCCATCCACTGCAGTAGTACACCAACATAGATCCTTCACGTTCCAAAATTCCCAACTTAAGTTGTACTATTCATATCTCATATCTAAGCCACCTAAAGATGACATAAAGATCCTTCCCTACAACTTGAGTAATATCACTCCCATGGAACGCACCATCTTCTTTCAATTTTTCCCTCTCGACCCATGCATAGAGAAGGGGCTGCTAATTATTCCACCCCAATCCAACTACCGATGAACCTCAAACTTTTGATATCCAAAGGGAGAGTATTTAGTCATGGACTATCAATACCGTGAGTCATACCAGAGGAGGTTTCAGTCTGAGATGGAAGATGAGGCCGATTAATAGTTCGACCCTCTAGATTACCCATCGAAAAAGAACCTAACAATGAGGGGCTTGATGAATTCCTTGGGATGACTTAATTTGATTCCATAGGTACTGGGTCTAGACAAGAATTAAAAATATCCACTTTTGAATATGGAAGACACCCCTGCTAGATGATGTCTCCCAAATCTGTTTTTGCCACATTCTTTATGATTGGGTCACTAGAAATATCTGCCTCTAAAAGTTGATTCTCAGAGTAATACACCAACGGAGGTGGATCCTCCATACCGCAAAACTCTACCTAAACCTTAATATAAAATAGGGTTTCTGCAATTGACCTCCACAACCACATCATCCAGATAGATGAATGACATATCATGACTATTTATATTTATATGTCTATAAATGTTTATATAAATTGAAATATAATTATAATTAGTACATATAATTATATTAATATATACAATTACAAATAATCACTATTATTTATAATCATATACTATAGTATTATAGTATATATATTATACTATAATACTTATAATTATAGTATATATAATTATAATCATAATACTTATAATTATAGTATATATAATTATATATTATACTATAATACTTATAATTATAATCATAACCACATTAGTATTACCACTTATACTATAATTATAAATGAAACATTCTATATATTATATTGTTAATATAATATAATATAAACAAGTGTTTCATAGGAGCATAGTTTCTGTCGGGTTGAATTGGGAATAAATGCAGATGGATGGGGAAAAAGTAGCGGGGACAGATGGAAATTGTAGTGCAGATGTGGGAAGCAGCGTGAAGGACATGCCGTAACCATGCAAGAAATGACACTTGCCCTCTAGAGTCAGATTTATTTATTGAAACTATATAATCCATATTGTTATGTTCTAATTTTTTGACATTCATCATAGTTGAAAATAAAAATTTAAGAGCATATAAATATAAAAGGAGATAAAAAAAAGTGTTATTTGGAATATATCAAAAAATAAAGTGTGTTACATATTCCTGGAAAGTATCCGTGGACCCAGCAGGAAAATATATGCATGAGAAAAAGACAATTTAAATAAAATAAACACAATGTCTTGACATTCAGCATAATTGAGGATAAAAATTTAGGAGCACATAAATATAAAAGGAGATAAAAATAGTTTTCTTTGGAATATATCAAAACATAATAGTTTGTTACATATTCCTAGAAATTTAAATGTGTTTGTCATATAGATTGGGATTGGGGTTCCTGTGGACCATAAGAGAAATATGTACAAGAAATAGGATGGTGGAAAGAAGAAGTGGGTGACGGTAGAGTGTAATACCTGGAAATAAGAAATGAGAAGGTATCAGTTTTTAGCTAGATATTTCTATTCAGAAAAGGTGGAATATGTGGATTGATAAACAAAGCATAATGTTATCAGTATAGACTTACAATGATTGTACATATAAGTATTTTTTCTATTTGCTTGCTAATGGATTTTACTGTTGCCTTTCGTTGGCGACCCATTTCAACTCTGTTTCGACGAATTCCTCAATGTAGCTTCTCAAGGGGGCGAAGTTAATCTCATTCTGGATTTTTGTTAGGGTCCTAACCCGCACATAGGTAGATCAATATATTCGGATGTAATAAGGGTCAATGTTAATAAGGCCTTTCAATAAAATCAAATAAGGCAAATGTAAGAAGACCTAATAGAAGCTTTCGCTTCTAGAAGGATCTTCCTCTAGATGATTCTCTTGATAAATAGATTTAGTATAAATAAGGGTCGAGGGTATGCAAACCTTAGCTTGGATATTATTGTAACAGAGTGTTTCTTGACTGGAGCTTGCCCCCTCGAAGAGGCCCATGAACATTGCTTTCTGAATCAAAGTGTTATTTATGTTGTTCTTATATCATTTCTATGTTATTGTGGAGATTATGTTGGTTATATTACTGTTACTTTGCCATTTCTAGCATTTTATTTATGTTCTGCATACTTTTTATATCTGGTATCTTGCAAGTGGTATCAGAGCACTTTCCTTAGCAGAAATTGTGGGATTTTTTTTTCAGAGTAGAAAAGTATTCCGACGTCTTTAAGCCACAAAGATCTGTCGTTATGTGCATAAACCCACGGTTGATGGATTCATACATGTAGGAAATACAAGTGGTTCTTAAGCGCACATCTGTTGGCCACTCTTGTAACCCCTCTTGGTACCCCTTTGAGTGATAGCGTATCAAACAACACCTGTGTACGGATCACCCTAGATTTCCTGAAGCCCTCTTTAGATAAACCTATCGGACGCCGGACTGCTATAGTGTCACCGAGAACAACACTCAGGAAGATACTCTCTAGTACCTGGGTAGTCGGGTAGTACGGCTAAGGATACAGTCTATCCTCCTTAGTTAGTGTCCTGAGATATTGGGCCGAGTACTACTGTTGGATCTCGCACGTATATCAGAGAGCTATAGCACAGGGCAAACACTTGTCTGTAGAACCCTTGAATACCTAACCCTTGGGGGACAGAAACATAAACAAATTAAAATAGACAAGATCTATTGTCGCGCAACTTTGTTCGAGTTGCCAAGTAAATACACATTTCTTTCTGGTTAAACATTTGGGGATTTCATCACTATAATATTCTTCAGACCGGAGTATAAAAAAAGTCTGGAAATTTTTTCACCATTATTTGAGACCTATTCCATTGGATTCATCTCTTCGCCCTTATCACATTCATCCATATCATTTTTCGACAAAATTTTTGACCCTGTCTGCCCCTTTTCAGTTCACCCATTCTCATGGCCCATACCCGTAGCTAAGATCTGGAAGCTCGCTTCAACACCTTGCAATATGGTTTCCTCGAGACCCAAAAATAAGTGAAACAACTTAGTGCTACTGTTGCCTCCATCAATTCATCCATAAATACAACCATGCAGTCCTCAATGGAGGAAGTCAAACAAGAACTAACCACCCAACGTGAATCTGTCTTTGCATCACTCTGCACCAAACTGAAAATCCCTATAGATGACCATTTTCTGAAGCACCTCCAAAGACTGAAGGTGAACATTCCTCTCATTCCCATACCTTTCATCCCCATCACTTTCAACATGACCTACGCTTTCCGCGGGTGGATGTGACCAAATTTGATGGCTCAGACCCCACTGGTTGGGTAACCCAAATGGAACATGATTTCTCTTTATACGGCATTACAGATGACTTGGCTAAACTCTGGTATGGTGTTCTCCATTTAGATCAAGAACGTTGGCAATGGTGGCAATGGAGAAAAACTTTCCGTCAAGGGTATATTGCTTGGACGCAATTTGTGACTGAGCTTTATGAACGCTTTGACACAAACACCAACCATTTAGGCCATTTGACAAAGTTGAAACAATCAGGAACAGTAGAAGACTTCATAGCTACCTTTGAGTGCCTGGCTTTTTGCACAGAGGGCATGACTGATGCCTTTTTTCGAGAGTGTTTTATCAGTGGCCTCAAGGAGGAGATTCGGAGCCATGTCCTCATGGCTCGACCCTCAAGTTGGGTGGAGGCTACTAAAAAAGATAAAGAAGCACAATAGATGGTATCCTCTCAAAACTGAAAACTCTCATTTATCCCTCGCCCTAAACCCGTCACTTCCACTGCTCCCTCCGCCCCATTAAATATACAAAAATTGACCAAGGCTGAAATCGCTGAATGCCAACTCAAAGGCCTTTGTTATAATTATGATGACAAATATTTCTCAGGCCACAAGTGTAAGGAACAAAATCTTTTTATGGCCATCTCTGAGGATATTTCGGAAGAGGATGTTGAAACTCCCCTTGTGTCTGAGTCACCTGAAATCACTGACATAACCCCTCCCTCGGACCCTCCCGAAGTAGAACCCCTCATTTCCCTCAATGCTCTCACTGGCTTTTCCGCTCCCCAAACCCTCAAGTTAATCAGTTACATCAAACATCGAAAGGTCATCATTCTGGTTGATAGTGGAAGCACCCATAGTTTTATTTATCGCCGCATTTCCCAAGAAACTCATTGCTACATCCATGTTGTCAACAATTTCCAAATCATGATTGCCAATAGTTCCATGAAATGCGGAGGGCGTTGTGAAAATGTAAGTCTCCAAATCGGTGACTACCACCTAAAATCTCATATGTTTGCCATCGACATGGGTGGTTATGACATTGTGTTGGGTGCAGACTGGCTAAGAACTTTGGGTCCCATTCTCATGGATTTTAAGGCATTAACCATGCAATTCGACTAGAAAGGCCACCAATATAAATTTCAAGGCATCACTGTTGGTTCACCTGAGGTCATTAGTTCCCATTGCATGGAAAAACTACTCAAAAAAGGTCGTTTTGGTGTCATTGCCCAACTCTATGCCATACAAGCCACAGAGACACCCTCGGTGCCGCAAAACCTTCAAGCCCTCCTTTCTAAACATCAAATGCTATTTTCCACTCCCCAAGGACTCCCTCCTTCCCGCGGTTTTCATGATCATTCCATTCCCCATGTACACGGAAGCCTTCCTCCCAATATCCATCCATATCGCCACCCCTTTTCACAAAAAAATGAAATTGAGAAAATGGTCCAGGAACTCCTTAATGCAGGCGTTATCCGCCCTAGTGCGAGCCCTTACTCTTCTCTTGTAGTCATGGTCCTGAAAAAAAAAAGGTTCTTGCAGAATGTGTCATGACTTCCATGCCCTCAACAAATTGACCATTAAAGACAAATTTCTCATTCTTGTCATTGATGACCTCCTGGATGAATTGAGTGGTGCCCAATTCTTTACTAAACTTGATCTTCGCTCGGGCTATCACCAGATACGTATGAAAGAGATGGACATTTCCAAGACGGCCTTTCGAACTCATGAGAGCCACTATGAGTTTTTGGTCATGCCCTTTGTCTTGTGTAATGCCCCCTCCACCTTTCAAAGCCTCATGAATCATGTCTTCCATCCCTTTCTCTGTCATTTTGTCTTAGTTTTCTTTGATGATATCCTCATCTATAGCGAAACCTGGAAAGACCATCTTACTCATGTGGATCAAGTTCTCCATTTACTCTCTCAGAACCAACTTTTCTTGAAACAGTCTAAATGTACTTTTGGTGCCTCAAAAGTACAATACTTGGGTCATCTGGTTGGCAAGGATGGCATTAGGGTGGATCCGAAAAATATTGAAGCTATGCAAGACTGGCCGCACCCAAAGACTCTCAAAATCTTGCATGGATTTCTGGGCTTAACAGGGTATTATCGCAAGTTTGTTAAGAACTATAGAAAGATTGTAGCACCTCTCACTGCTCTCCTAAAAAAGAACTCTTTCACTTGGACTCCAGCTGCTGCTAAAGCTTTTCAAACCTTGAAGACGACCATGTGCACCACTCCAGTTCTGGCCCTTCCTGATTTCACAAAGACCTTTGTGTTGGAATGTGATGCCTCAGGGAAAGGAATCAGCGCTGTCCTTATGGAAGAAGGTCGACCTTTGGCCTTCACTAGCAAACAACTGTCTGAAAGGAATCTGGGCAAACCCATTTATGAAAAGGAAATGTTGGTTATTCTACATACCATTGATCTATGACACCCTTATCTCTTGGGGAAACGCTTCCAAATTAAGACCGACCATCAAAGCCTCAAGTACTTTTTGGAACAACGCATTTCCTCCCTGGAGCAACAAAAATGGGTGACTAAGCTCTTTGGATTTGATTATGAAATCATTTAAAAAAAGCGCAAAGACAATGTAGTGGCAGATGCACTGTCCCAAAAATATGAATAAGAATGATCCATTTTTTCTCTTTCCTTCATTGTACTCGATTGGCTCCAATCTGTGCGCCAGGAATGGCTACAAGATCTCAAAAGTTTGCATTTGATCCAGTAATTGCAAATTAATTCTCCAGCTCCCCCAGGGTACTCTTGGCTCCAGGATGAGCTTCGATACAAAGGTCGTTTGTATTTAAGTAAATAATCAAAGCTTAAATCCACAGTACTTTCTGAGCTTCATGCTACACCCACAGCAGGGCACTCAGGGTTCACCAAAACCTATGACAGGGTCAAACGTTCTTTTTTCTGGGATGGTATGAAACAAGACATTCATAATTTTGTCGATGAATGTGAGGTGTGTCAACGCAACAAGGGAGAAACATTCAAATCTCCGGGCACACTACAACCGCTTCCAATTCCACCTGCTATTTGGAAGGATATCTCTATGGA
>JASDQU010370939.1:115740-133379 GCA_032191745.1 Picea mariana
TCCCTAGACCCTGAGTGATATCACTCCCCTGGAATGCATTGTCTTCTTTCAATTTTTCCCTCTCGACCCATGCATAGAACGACGGGCTGCTAATTATTCCACCCCAATCCAACTACCGATGAACCTTGAACCTCTGATATCCAAAGGGAGCGTATTTAGTCATGGACTATCAATACTGTGAGTCATACCAGAGGAGGTTTCAGTCTGAGATGGAAGATGACATTGATTAATAGTTCGACCCTCTAGATTACCCATCGAAAAAAAACCTAACAATGAGGGGCTTGATGAATTCCTTGGGATGACTTAATTTGATTCCATAGGTACTAGGTCTAGACAAGAATTAAAAATCTCCACTTTCGAATACGGAAGACACACCTGCTAGATGTTGTTTCCCAAATCTGTTTTTTCCATATTCTTTATGATTGGGTCACTGGAAATATCTTCCTCCAAAAGTTGATTCTCAGAGTAATACACCAGCAGAGGTGGATCCTCCATACCGCAAAACTCTACCTAAACCCTAATATAAAATAGGGTTTCTGCAATTGACCTCCACAACCATAGCATCCAGATAGATGAATGACATATCATGTCTATTTACATTTAAATCTCTATAAATGTTTATATAAATTGAAATATAATTATAATTAGTACATATAATTATATTAGTATATACAATTACAAATAATCACTATTATTTATAATTATAAGTATTATAGTATATATATTATACTATAATACTTATAATTATAATCATAACMACATTAGTATTACCACTTATACTATAATTATAAATGAAACATTCTATATATTATATCATTAAGATAATATAATATAAACAAGTGTTTCATGGGAGCATAGTCCCTGCCAGGTTGAATTGGGAATAAATGCAGATGGATGGGGAAAAAGTAGCGGGAGCAGATGGAAATTGTAGTGCAGATGTGGCAAGTAGCATGAAGGACATGTCGTAATCATGCAAGAAATGACACTTTCCCTCTAGAGTCCGATTTATTTTGTGAAACTATATAATCCATATTGCTATGTTTTAATTTTTTGACATTCAACATAGTTAAAGATACAAATTTAGGAGCATATAAATATAAAAGGAGATAAAAAAATAGTGTTATTTGGAATATATCAAAAAATAAAGTGTGTTACATATTCCTGGAAAGTATCCGTGGACCCAGCAGGAAAAGATATGCATGAGAAGAAGGCAATTCAAATAAAATAAACACAATGTTTTAGCATTCACCATAATAGAGGATAAAAAGTTAGGAGCACATAAATATAAAAGGAGATAAAAATAGTTTTCTTTGGAATATATAAAAAAAAATAGTTTGTTACATATTCCTAGAAATTTAAATGTGTTTGTCATATAGACTAGGATTGGGGCTCCCACAGACCATAAGAGAAATATGTACAAGAAATAGGACGGTGGAAAGAAGATGTGGGTGACGGTAGAGTGTAATACCTGAAAATAAGAAATGAGAAGGTATCAGTCTTTGGATAGAGATTTCTATTCAGAAAAGGTGGAATAAGTGGATTGATAAACAAAGCAGAATTTCATCAGTATAGACTTAGAACGATTGTACATATAAGTATTTTTTCTATTTGCTTGCTGATGGATTTTTCTGTTGCCTTTCGTCGATGATCCGTTTCAACTCCGTTTCGACGAATTCTTCAATGTAGCTTATCAAGGGGGCGAAGTTGATCTCATTCCAGATTTTTTTGCTAAAAAGTTTCTTTTTTAATTCGCTTAGATCAATAGAATGATTACGTAGAGTCTGATCAATGTCTCAATTCTATACCCAATAGCCGACTAGCCAGTTGTCCATGTGATCTTCACCATATTCAAGAATCATGTAAAAAAATTCTAAAGACAACGCCTTAAAATTATCAACTTTTTTATTGAAAGCTTGCTTCTATTATCAATTATCAACTTTTTTATTGAAAGCTTGCTTCTATTATCAATGAAATTCTTTTTTTAATATTTTTCTCAACATAACTTCGGACCACTGTGAGAAAACTTGAAGATCCCTTTAATTTAATACCAGGTGTAGTTGGTTTGACCATTTTCAAAGGATTAGCTAGGATTGGAAGAGGCATCAAGGTAGTTTCCAATTCTTTGATCTTCTTTTTTAATTTGGTATTCTCAATTTCTAAACCATCAATAGAGTCGTTGAGTGTGTCCTAGTTTCCCTATAGATTTTGGAAATCTGGGATGGTCGCATATACTTTAGGTCGACCTATGGGTGGGCCTTTCCCTTTTTATTCTTCTGATCACTTCTTTCTACAATCAACTTTTTAGATTCTTTATCAAAAATAACACTTTGAAAAGTGAATTATTCTTCTTCTCTAAAGGCCTCACTTCCAATAAAGAATCTTGTTGAACCATATAATCATGGTGTTCTATTGCAGGTAGTATTTTTTCAATGTTTGCTTCTAGTTCCATATCTTCCAAGGAAAAACTTTGGATGTCATTTTCTATAATATTATCTTCTTCCTCTTGCACTAAGTTTTTTCTTTTCGTTCTCACAAGCAATTTGTGTGAACTCTCAATTTTTCTAAGGGAAGGATTCTTCTCTCCCCCTCCACTAGAACTACTATTGACAATGTTTTTAATTGGGTGGGATGTTGGAGCACTACTCCTAGATGTAGAATTTGAGGAGTAACAAGTGGAGATTGAACACTTCTTTCGTTGGGACCTTTTCCCCTTTTCTTGTAAAGATTATTACTGCTAAGTAATGTTTCTAAATCGCCAGCATTATGTATATGAGTGCTTTGGTCGTTACCATCTCCTTCTTCATTCAAGACAGTTTGAATAAAGGATTTAATCAACCCTACTGAAAGCATATATCCAAAAAATGTTTTGTTCAGATCAAAACCTTTGATCATTTCAGCATACTTTAAGCTCACATTGTTAAAATGATTTGAAAATTCATCAATTTTATTTATATTTCTAAACATGAACTCTCCAATCTTCCATGGAAGGGGAACACACTGTTTTTTTTTTCCTTTTTTCATGGGAAAAATGTAACCAATCCAACTACCGATGAACCTCGAAACTCTGATATCCAAAGGGAGCGTATTTAGTCATGGACTATCAATACTGTGAGTCATACTAGAGGAGGTTTCAGTCTAAGATGGAAGATGACGTTGATTAATAGTTCGACCCTCTAGATTACCCATCGAAAAAGAACCTAACAATGAGGGGCTTGATGAATTCCTTGGGATGACTTAATTTGATTCCATAGGTACTAGGTCTAGACAAGAATTAAAAATCTCCACTTTCGAATATGGAAGACGCACCTGCTAGATGTTGTTTCCCAAATCTGTTTTTTCCATATTCTTTATGATTGGGTCACTGGAAATATCTGCCTCTGAAAGTTGATTCTCAGAGTAATACACCAACAGAGGTGGATCCTCCATACCGCAAAACTCTACCTAAACCCTAATATAAAATAGGGTTTCTGCAATTGACCTCCACAACCATGGCATCCAGATAGATGAATGACATATCATGTCTATTTATATTTAAATCTCTATAAATGTTTATATAAATTGAAATATAATTATAATTAGTACATATAATTATATCAGTATATACAATTACAAATAATCACTATTATTTATAATTATAAGTATTATAGTATATATATTATACTATAATACTTATAAGTATAATCATAACCACATTAGTATTACCACTTATACTATAATTATAAATGAAACATTCTATATATTATATCATTAAGATAATATAATATAAACAAGTGTTTCATGGGAGCATAGTCCCTGCCAGGTTGAATTGGGAATAAATGCAGATGGATGGGGAAAAAGTAGCAGGAGCAGATGTAAATTGCAGTGCAGATGTGGCAAGTAGCATGAAGGACAGGCCGTAATCATGCAAGAAATGACACTTTCCCTCTAGAGTTCGATTTATTTTGTGAAAATATATAATCCATATTGCTATGTTTTAATTTTTTGACATTCAGCATAGTTAAAGATAAAAATTTAGGAGCATATAAATATAAAAGGAGATAAAAAAATAGTGTTATTTGGAATATATCAAAAATAAAAGTGTGTTACATATTCCTGGAAAGTATCCGCGGACCTAGCAGGAAAAGATATGCATGAGAAAAAGACAATTCAAATAAAATAAACACAATGTCTTAACATTCACCATAATTGAGGATAAAAATTTAGGAGCACATAAATATAAAAGGAGATAAAAATAGTTTTCTTTGGAATATATCAAAAAAAAATAGTTTGTTACATATTCCTAGAAATTTAAATGCATTTGTCATATAGACTGGGATTGGGGCTCCCGCAAACCATAAGAGAAATATGTACAAGAAATAGGACGGTGGAAAGAAGAAGTGGGTGACGTTAGAGTGTAATACCTGGAAATAAGAAATGAGAAGGTATCAGTCTTTGGCTAGAGATTTCTATTAAGAAAAGGTGGAATAAGTGGATTGATAAACAAAGCAGAATTTCATCAGTATAGACTTACAACGATTGTACATATAAGTATTTTTTCTATTTGCTTGCTGATGGATTTTTCTGTTGCCTTTCATCGGCGATCCGTTTCAACTCCGTTTCGACGAATTCTTCAATGCAGCTTCTCAAGGGGGCGAAGTTGATCTCATTCCATATTTTTTTGCTAAAAAGTTTCTTTTTTAATTCGCTTAGATCAATAGAATGATTACGTAGAGTCTGATCAATGTCTCAATTCTGTACCCAATAGCCGACTAGCCAATTGTCCATGTGATCTTCACCATATTCAAGAATCATGTAAAAAAATTCTAAAGACAACGCCTTAAAATTATCAACTTTTTTATTGAAAGCTTGCTTCTATTATCAATTATCAACTTTTTTATCGAAAGCTTGCTTCTATTATCAATGGCATTCTTTTTTTAATATTTTTCTCAACATAACTTTGGACCGCTGTGAGAAAACTTGAAGATCCCTTTAATTTAATACCAGGTGTAGTTGGTTTGACCATTGTCAAGGGATTAGCTAGGATTGGAAGAGGCATCAAGGTAGTTTCCAATTCTTTGATCTTCTCTTTTAATTTGGTATTCTCAATTTCTAAACCATCAATAGAGTCGTTGAGTGTGTCCTAGTTTCCCTATGGATTTTGGAAATCTGGGATGGTCGCATATACTTTAGGTCAACCTATGGGTGGGCCTTTCCCTTTTTATTCTTTTGATCACTTCTTTCTACAATCAACTTTTTAGATTCTTTATCAAAAATAACACTTTGAAAAGTGAATTATTCTTCTTCTCTAAAGGCCTCACTTCCAATAAAGAATCTTGTTGAGCCATATAATCATGTTGTTCTATTGCAGGAAGTATTTTTTCAATGTTTGCTTTTAGTTCCATATTTTCCAAGTAAAAACTTTGGATGTCATTTTCTATAATATTATCTTCTTCCTCTTGCACTAAGTTTTTTCTTTTCGTTCTCACAAGCAATTTGTGTGAACTTTCATTTCTAGGGGAAGGATTCTTCTCTCCCCCTCCACTAGAACTACTATTGACAATGTTTTTAATTGGGTGGGATGTTGGAGCACTACTCCTAGATGTAGAATTTGAGGAGTAACAAGTGGAGATTGAACACTTCTTTCGCTGGGACCTTTTCCCCTTTTCTTGTAAAGATTATTACTGCTAAGTAATGTTTCTAAATCGCCAGCATTATGTATATGAGTGCTTTGGCCGTTACCATCTTCTTCTTCATTCAAGACAGTTTGAATAAAGGATTTAATCAACCCTACTGAAAGCATATGTCCAAAAAAGGTTTTGTTCGGATCAAAACCTTTGATCATTTCAGCATACTTTAAGCTCACATTGTTAAAATGATTTGAAAATTCATCAATTTTATTTATATTTCTAAACATGAACTCTCCAATCTTCCATGGAAGGGGAACACACTGCTTTTTTTTTCCTTTTTTCATGGGAAAAATGTAACCAAACGTTATATTTCCTTGCCACCTTTGTAATAAATAGTTTATCAGATACATGATAGGAGAGAAAAAAAAATGATTCTCTTTCGCACAAAATATACTTATGATATTGTGATTCTCCATTTTATCTATTGTCCCATTTTTCTCTAAAAATATGGTAGCTTGATCAGATATCCTTGGAATGTTTTCTCCCAAAAAAATATTTTCGAAGATTGAAACATAATTATCATTAACTTCATAGAAAAACAGAGGGGTTTTATGCCTCCATAATGCCTAATATCAAAAGGTAATTGGATTTATTTCACAATTCACCCTCTCATTGATGGTAAAGTTTGGGAATTGAAAACAATGCACAATAACAAATATCAAATAATAGGCCATAAAGATTTTTCTGTCATTTTTATAATGTGATAATTGGGATGAGATATCGATATAAATATGTTTTCCCCAATAAAAAATGGCATGTTCCTGTACTGTAAAATACATAATATATAAAATCATGTGAGAGATAGAAGTAGTGTTTTCATGACCTGTCAACCTGGTAAATAGCCATGCAATTTTTTAATAGGGATTTTTTAAAGACTCAACCTAGATTTTGGTTATGTCTGTTGGGAAAGATGCAGGATTCTCCAAATATTTCAGCATGAGATCCAACCCATTGTTATATTTCTTCAATAATTCTCTACAATCTTCATCTTTGAAAGTAAGAGTCGCCTCTAGTATATTTAACATCTATTACGAGGAAAATCTCTCTATGGCTAGGGGTAAACCACAACAGACAGAAATGACTGCAGAAATCAACTCTAATCTCAAGTACGCTACATAAACAAATATGCTCACAAGACAAGATAAGAAGCCTACCTCGTCCAAACGTTCAATAAATTCCACCGTTGAAGACTTGAACTAAAGTAATATACCTGCAACTAGTCCTCAACAACCAAACAATGCAAGCATATGGTGATAATATATAATGTTAGCACATTCAATAGCATAATCCATCAACATTCATGACAAATACGCCCATGGAATAATAATTCAAATATTTGCGAGATATTACTTGAATGAGAAAAGAGTATTTCTATTAAGATGTAATCAACATAAGTAAATGAGTTACAAACTTCTGTGTCGGCATGGTTCGGAACTGAGAAATCAAGTTCCTTCAAGTTGGGACTCCACCACTTCAATCCTCCACCAAAGACAAGCTCATATAAGAGAGACTAAGGAGTTATCCATCAATAAGGGAAGATATTGGGAGCTGAACAATGTGTTCATACTTAAATGACAAAGGGATACAGACTCAATGTGAAGTGAATAATTTCTCCAGAGTAACTTTGCTCTCAAAGTTGAATTCTTTCTCTTCTTTTCTATAGCTTATATTTGACCCATTTATAGCCTTCAAGTGGAACTGAAGGGTCGATTAAGAATGTTTACAGTATATTGAAGGTCAAGGATCATTGATCACGTGATGTGACATGGAAACCTGACACCATTTTTTAATTTTGGGCACAATTCTCAATGTACGCAGGCTGTAGTGGTGCAACCTGTGTATATGCATGTTGTAATATAGGTACGGCATGTATATGTGGAAAAATTATGTTTTTATCTCTATGATTTCAAAAAAGAGACTTCAAGTCTACATAGAGAAATGGAAACATGCATTTTGTGCAAGATTGCATAGAGTGAGGAAAATCTTTCTATAACAGATGCCCCCTAATGTGTGAGGTCAGAGGAGTATCTGCGATGGCTGAAATACATTATAAGACCCAGAAGTGGAGTAATGAGGACCTAGCTGGAAGAAATATTTGCTCATTACAATATGTACTGACTTTGCATACATGGCTGCCAATTTGAATTACACTGCAGATCCATGTGAAAATATACCAAACAATTGTCCATGGCCATGAATAGGAAAATACAAATGTGGTTACATGCCAAAGGTTGTCATAGTCACTAACAAGGCCCGGTAAAACTAGTCTCAAAATCAATTTGAATATATCTGTATACAATGGAGTACAATCTAATCTCCCATGATCATTGAAGTCACACAGGTACTGATCCAATGGAAAGATAGCAACAACTCAAGAAAATTCCAACTATGAACTGATGTCTTCAAGTCTTCTACACAATCTACCACAAGTGCAAGTCTACATCATGTGAGTAAAGGGGTTGAGGTCAAACACAATGAAAATTTGTTTCATTACCATTCACTGAGGTATATCGTTAACAAACGCAGGACATCCTACCAATGATGAAAGTAGGTATGAAGGAATTGAGCAAATTATTAAAAGTGTGAAAAAAAGAGTCGAGGTCGAACACTTGAAGAATCCATTGATCAAGAGATATTGATGTATTTCCGACTGTTGATGGAGAGAGAACTTGCCACTAATGAGTGCAAGCCTCTAGGTACTTATAGGATTGTAGGTCTCGTCTCCAGAATAGGTGGGCTGAAGTCGGTGGAAGGAGACCCGCTGAAAGGAGAGCATTAAGTAATCTCTCATCATTCAGCATGAGGTACAAAGCAGGAGCTTTATGATTTGGAGGAAATCGAACGAAGAGAATGTTCATGGACCAACAACCCTATGCGTCTTTCGCGTGTGCCACGTGAAAGCGGTACACAAAAAATACCCTCTGAATAGAAGCCAATGAGGAAAACGACTGACAAAGGAGAGGAAACCACCAATAAGGCTAATGGAATCCAAGACACTGCACAAATCCCAATGTGTGAATAGATGTCTAGCCATTGAACACAAGGGAAACCACCCAGTCAATGACCAATGATGAAATGTTGACTGCTAGGTTCAAGGTTACCTACCAATGAAGAAACTAAGACTAGGGTGCGCAATAGGACTAAAAATTCATGTTATTCTAAGACAAACTGAGGGTATGGCCGACATGCAAAGTCAAAAACTTTGAGGAATGGACGACACAGGTTTATAGACATCCTTTGAACAAGAGAATGAGATATATAGAAGACTCATACAACATAGACTCAATGATGAAACCATGAGATGCATAACACATCAATCAAACTCTCCATAGGGACTGAAAGAGAAACCATTCGGGGGAGTAAATTTTCTCTAATGAGATCAGCTTCCTAAGGCCATGTTAAACCCAAAATTATGAAAACAAGTGGACTCACAAATTTTGTGCTCTGTTCAAAGGCAACAATACTGCTTCCAATATAAGATAATACTCTCTTCCCACTCGTCTTTTTTTGTTTTTTAATAGTCAAATGAATGTTATGATACGAAGGAGGGACTGAGTGTCGCAAGTAATTAAAACTAGTTCCAGCAGTGGAACATACCTATGCTCAATGCAAGGAGGTGCATGCAGGAGATAGACACTCGGGGGAATGTTCCCTCTTGGGTTTAGGGTGTCAATAGGCGAAGGATATATACAAGGATCTGCTTGGTTGAGGATGCAAAAATGATGAGAAAACAGTTTATAACACAAAGCGAGAACCCACAATAGGCTCAATACTACAAGAAAGGGAATGAGATGCAATCACAACTTAATGACAAAAAATGTCATTTTTTATAATCTTAGTCTACTTGGTTTGAAAAAGGGATAAACTTGTACCAAATAGACATTTTTTCAAATCCAACTTACGAGTGTGAAAGAGACAAGTTCACTTGACAATCTTTTCGCTTTTTGAAAATGAATCGGAAAAGATCTTAACCAAGACTCATGACCTTTCAAGTTTAATTTAACGAGTGTGAAACAGACTCGAAAATATTTTCATTTTTTAGATGAGTCGGAAAAGAGATTAAATCAGATTTGTGGAGAGGTTTTTAGGTGGAATGTCATGGGGGAGGCCAAGGCTCCCATGCTGGACTTTTGTGAAATGTCAACATCTTATGAATAAATGACATAAGCTTGGGTAAACCCAAAGCTCTTCAATTCAAGAAGGATAAATTGATAGTGAATGTTATCTTCTCTGAGATATACCGGATAATTTCTTTTACTTGAAAGGACATAGGAGGAGGCATTGGTTATCCCACAAGACCATCCCAATAAAATGGAACTTTTCCAGGACTTGAAGGGAGAGTACTCGGGGAGAGTAAAATTATCTCTTGTTCAGAAGGTGCAGTACTAGAAATGATAATGACATGGTTGAAGGACACATCACCCTCCAAAAGGAGAGTTGGATTGACCGTAGCTTGCATCGGCACGACCACTTCTTCAACTGTTGGTCGAATTGGGTGCATGACAACAAGGCCAGGAGATGCATCACCCTAAAAAATGGGGTTGTGTTCAGGCGAGGATTGCATTGGCATGAATTTCATGTCAACCAAAGGAGAAACAGTGTGGAGAAACCACAGACGCCTTAGAACCAGAAGGTGTGAGAACTATGCTTCTGGTATTCTGACAGTAGCAGGACACAAACAAGTAAGGTGATTTCCTTTGCAAGTCCTGCAAAGGAATCTAGGCTTACGTCTGACATGTATAGGATTCTTGATTGTAGTAATTCCCCTAGCGTCATTTTCAATGGCTGGTGACATGCTCTCAGCATGTCTGGCAGAGGTTGGAGGTAATAACCCCTGCAAGTAACCTATGTGGCACCTAAGTCAAGCAACTAATCAACCACGTTATAACCGATGCACATGCGAATAGTCGTAAGTTATGTCCACTATATGGGTAGGGTAATAAAGCCCAAAACCTTGAAAATACTTCCTCTCATGGAGGTATGGGCACTAGCAAGATCCTCAGATACGAATAGATCCCTAAAAATATCTCTGACACTAAGAAGCTATCGGGGGGATATCACTTCAACCAACCTCACGCGACCTCGTGCTTAACTCCGGTGTAAGCAGAGCCTCCTGATCTTACCGATGATACAATGGATTTCTCCACTCCTTTAGTCAGTCACATATGTTGATTTAATAGTTTTGGAGAAGTTTACTCACAAAATTCTATTCCAAGGCTCTAAATCATAATCTATTTTGTGCACCCTAGAAAATAAAATCGTTACTAATGAATTTTAAATTATAGCATTAATTTTAATGGTGGTGCTTACTCAAAAAGGTGTAGTCGTGAAACTAGTGATGTTATGACTCAACAAGTAAAATAAATGAATATGAACGTTCTGCAAAGTCATAACTTCAATTTCAAATGAATGATATGATTCTCAAAAATGCAATTTTCAATTTAATTATGAAATTCTAAATAAAATGTAATTTTTCTCTACGTGCCCTAAGATAAATGATAAAGATTCAAAAGATCAAAATGCCAATAATGTAAAATGCCTAATACTTTTGTGTTTTCGGTATAATATAATGAAAATGCAAGGACTGAATCAACAACTTGATATAAAGACTCTACTGTGTATAAAAAAAGACAACCCAAGTAGGATATCAAGGAGAAAAACACCCAACCCAAGGTGCAAGGACAATCAAAATGAAAAGATGGTGAGAAATGCACTGCCCAAAAATTCAACCAAAGGCAGGTTTCCTGTAATTCCACGGACACTTAACAGTCACCACAAAGGCCCATAAAGACTCAACAATCATCAAAACTTACCCAACAACCACCAAACCTGGTAATCAAGCAACAAAGGTTGGTGTACGTGACTATTCGTATGTACACAACCTGTAGAAGTAAAACATGCGTATGTACACATTTGTCAAGAAAAAACCCGCATATATGTGACAAAACATAGCTAGGCTAAGGAAAAGGTTAAAAAACTCAGACCTAGAGTGAACATAGGTTGTCAAGTAATCATATTACAAGAAACTCAATTTGAACGAGAGCAATCTAAGGAGAAAAACACTCCAAACCCAAAAAAAGAAGATTCATCTCCCTAGTATGGTCATCAATTCTATTACGAGGAAAATCTCTCTATGGTTGGGGGTAAACCACAACAGACGAAAATAACTGTAGAAATAAACTCTAATATCAAGTATGCTACATAAAAAAATATGCTAAGAAGACAATATAAGAATCCTACCTCGTCTAGACGTTCGATGAAGTCCATCGTTGAAAACTTGATCCAAATCAATATACCTACAATTAGTCCTCAACAACCAAGAAACACAAGAATATGGTGATAATATATAATGTTAGCACATTCAATAGCATAATCCATCAGCATTCATGACAAACATTCATAACAAATACGGCCATGGAATAATAATTCAAATATTTGCGAGATATTAATTAGATGAGAAAATAATATTTCTATTAAGATGTAATCAACATAAGTGAATGAGTTACAAGCTTCTGTGTCAGCACAGTTCATAACTGAGAAACTAAGTTCCTTCCAGTTGGGCCTCCAACACTTCAATCCTCCACCAAAGGAAATCTCATATAAGAGAGACCAAGGAGTTCTCAATCAATAAGGGAAGATCTTGGGGGTTGAATAATGTGTTTAGACTTAAAGGACAAAGAGATGCAGACTCAATGTAAAGTGAATAATTTCTCTAGAGTAACTTTGCTCTCAAAGTTGAATTCTTTCTCTCCTTTTCCATAGCTCAGATTTGGCCCATTTATAGCCTTCAAGTGGAACTGAAGGGATGAGTTGGAACATTTCCTATATATGGAAGGTTAAGGATCATAGATCTTGTGACGTGACATAGAAACTTGACACCATTTTTTTATTTTGGGCACATTTCCCAATGTACGCGGGTTATAGTGGTGCAACCTACGTATACACATGCTATAATATAGGTAGAGCACGTATATGTGGAAAAATTATGTTTTTAGCTCTGGGATTTGCAAAAAGGGACTTCAAGTCTGCATAGGGAAATGAAAACATTCCTTCTGTGCAAGATTGCATAGGGTGAAGCAAATCTTGTTATAACAACATCTTGCAAAAAACTTGAGGTGAAAGATAAATCATAGAATGATCCTGGAGTTGTATAATTCTTTGACTTGGTATGTACTTTTCCACACACGATGCAATGATTTCTTTACAATAAAAAACCTCATGGACACCCCCAGCATGAGCGATTCCAGATGCCCAAATTACATCTTTTTGTGCAGGAGGAGAGGAATAATACAAATTTTCTCTTGACCAATGGAAGTTCTAGTCTTCACGACTAATGCAATGATTTCCTTACAATATAAAACCTCATGGACACATCCAGCATGAGTGATTCCACATGCCCAAATTACATCTTTCTGTGCAAAAGGAGAGGAATAATACAAATTTTCTCTTGACCA
Source organism: Picea mariana (assembly GCA_032191745.1). Classification (NCBI taxonomy): domain Eukaryota; kingdom Viridiplantae; phylum Streptophyta; class Pinopsida; order Pinales; family Pinaceae; genus Picea; species Picea mariana. The sequence goes on from JASDQU010370939.1 coordinate 128,861, forward strand.
AAGGAAGTTATGGTCTTCATGACTAAAGATATTCAGAGTGTCACCACAAAACTGCTACCTAGTTGATGTTGATGTATGTTGATGGAACTATTTCTTCGGCTGAATAATAATCTCAAATAAATATTTTTGGAAAGGTAATGATATTTTAATCCCTTGGCAAATGAAGATTTAATGATATTTAATGAATAATTCCTCGATACTTTCGCCATTAATGATGATATTTTTAGGGTCTACACAAACGTTGTTATCATTAAACAATGCTTGATGTGTATCGGGAAAAGCAACAAAAGGGTGGGGACAGATGAGAGAGAATTCAAATGTAGGATTTTCGTGAACCCGCCAACCAAGGAACCTGCAAACCCATAGTTGTATAGATGATAAAAAATATACTAAGTGTAGATGAATGGTCGTTTGAACTCGCATGCAAGAAGAATGAAATACTTTTTTCACACACCCACTACGACATAATATATTTTTCTCTTTTTTCTCGAGGGACAAAATCCCCAAAGTCCTACGGGGGCCTAGTGCAGGCTATCTCTTCCCTTGTCCACCTCCATGTGATTGTTGGTTACGACCACAGGCCAAACAAACTAGGCACCTTTTCACATTTTGCGACTCAACGATACAGGCGCGTCAAGTCTTTCGACTCTGCAAAGCCCGAAACCCGAAATCTCACCTTCGAGGAGATCGATGACTGCGAGTCTCCCCCTACTCTGATGGTCCTCGCCGTATCGAGATTTTGGTAACCGGGAGTTCAAAAAGCAAGAGAGTCGAGTCTTTCGACTCTTCAAACCCCGAAATCTGAAATGGGCTAAGGTACTCGGCTCCACCCTTATCTCAGTGTCATGTGACCTCCGGCTAGGACGCAAGTCTCAATGCCTTTCTCTTTCGGGTTTCGTGACTTCACAATTCCCGTTGCAAGTGTTCCTTACCTTTCAGAATGTCGAATCCTGAAACACGATATAGGTCAACAGGGTGTTGACTCCTTCCCTGTGACGAGAACACGCCACCTGTCACCTCCACGTGACCCTTGTTCTGGGATGTACCATTTGTCTGCCCGAGCCGTCGGCTTTCATGACTCAATAGAACAACGAACTTTCGTCCCCTTCTCTCTACAAACCCCGAATTCCAATACACGGGTTCTTGTACGAGATCCAACAATCCCCGGTGGTTTGGATCCAACGGTCCAGATTCTTTCATAGTTTTCCCCGAACTCGGGCCGCTCACCACGCATCTCCTCCGATGGATGGTCCAGAGCCTTTCAAGACTCCTCCTTTCTACCACAGAGCACGTTGGAGTTTCGGGCACCGGGATTTCACGACTTGCGAAAGTGAGGGATCTTTCCCTTGGGTTTCCCAGGTGGCGAAACGCCAAAACCTATTCACTCTATACTGATTTGGGTTTTCGCATACCGGCTTTTCATGACTTGTGAAGACAAAGGGTCTTGCCCTTGGGTTTTCCAGGTGCCGAATTGCCGACCGGAAACCATGTGTCCTCTACAAATGGACGGTTCAGGTAACTCCCCTGGATCTTGGGATCTATGGTCTCGATTCCTTCACTATTTGTGAAGGCCAAAAAAGGGGGTTGAGGCATTAACGTCTACATTCCTTCCTACAATATAGCGGTCATGACAGACCTTAGCTCTTCCGAAAGGATCTCATCCGTTCATCTAGAAAATGAAAGGGTACTCTCTTTCGGTATTTGAAACTCGCTATCCTTCCTGAACTTCGTCAACTATGAAGGACTTGAGAGCGTTGCGCTCTTTCTCTTGGACTTGACTCTTAGAAGATTCTTCATCACAACTATTGCACTCCTTCATCAAGGGGTTCTGGGGTTCTATTTGATCATAGAGAGCCTATGCATAATCAGAACTACCTCTCATGAACTTAACGAACTTTGTCCTCTAAGGGACTCAGGATGACTAGGCGAGTAAACCATTGTACATGCAACTACGCCTAATATCGACGAGATCACAGTTTGTGGCTCTAGCTTAAGACACTATAGAACTCCAGAATTTATGGGAACAAGTCATGTCTGAACCCTATGATTCATTTCTTGCCTAATTATATGACTCAGTAGAAAATAGAAGGGATACAGTATATCCATTAAGCATTCATTCACATTACTAAAAGCAAGCACATCATACCAATTCATAGATCGTTACAACTAAGTTACACAGGGTCAGAATTCACTTATCTATTACAAGTTGCCTCCAACCAACTGACTGTGGGTGTTTGTCCTTCCACCCGACCATAGGCTCAGAGGCATTCAATATTAACACTCTGGCCACCCCCATGCCAAGCCATGATATCACTAGGGAACTCTCACTCTTCTCGAAGGTTCTCTCTCTGTTTTCAGTTTCTGTTCAGGTCCTGTTTTTTGCAACTCGAAGCTTTCTTGCTCTCTTGTGGCCTCGGAGAGGTTTCTCAAAATCCCTTTGACATCAATCTCGTGACCTTCTGTTAGTGATTTGCTGGAGATTTCCGCGCATCTCCCTTGCGAGCTCTCATTCTCTTCTAGTGTCTGATGTCTCTCTCTCTCTCTTGTTGCCTCTGTGTGTATAATTGTCACCTTCCTTCTGTCAGAAGGAATCTCGGGTCTGCTTGGTCTGTCATACCCTACGGTACTTTAGGATGACTTCCTACAGCTAGACCATGCTCCCATTCATGGGCGTGGTTGGTAGCTCAACCACCGGTCATTGCCTCATTAACTGATTTCTCTTCCCTATTGATATCATGGCCAGTACTTTCAAGGCTTCACCCCCCCCCACAGTCAGTGATTGGCAACTCAAACAATAATACATTTACATTTTCCTCATGCATTAGCATGGTAATTCCTATTTTATGATTAATTACAAATTGGGGGAAACAAGGTGTTACAATTGCCTCCCCCTTAAAGGAACACCGTCCTCGGTGTTCTTCCTCAAAACACCTTTCATCCCTTCCTCATTCGGCCACTTCAGAAGTCTTGACCTTCATCCTCGGTCAGTTCCTTTTTTAGGATTTGAGTCTTCGTCATCTGCCTTCAATAATTCTTGGACATAAGCATATTAACCACAATTTTGTGCGAAAACATCTTACTATTGTTCAAAATTCAAAAGGAAAATTTCATATTCTAGCATAGTACTTATTTGTGCAGTTTGTGGATCTGTATCCACATGGTAGTTTTGTTATCCATGCTCATCGCTTTCCTTGATGTACCCATTGGGTGCATGATTCCAATTCAATAGTTCACAAGAGCTATCATGATTTCATCTTCCTTTGCAAGGTTTTTCTGCACGAGAAACTACCTACTGTGTGCATGATACCAATAGTTTACAAAAATTATTAAGGTCTCCTCTTCCTTGTGATCACTGACCCTCCAGGCCCACGCTCATGCATCCCTTTCACTATTATACAGTCCCTCGAGCGATCCATCTTGCCCTGTCAAGGTTTTCTCGCACAGGAAAATTTTGGAGACTCTATTGAGTCTTATAGTCGATCCGTCCCTCAGACTTGCTTTGCCAAGGCGTACCTCCAGCTTGTGTTACCTCAACACAATAATTTTCAGGTGATCGTGACTTATCACAGGGTTTTCATGGCTCAACAGTAGCCTTTTTCATCATCTTCAACTTTGACAGCCTTCATCTGTTCCTTCTGGAAATATATTTTCTCCTCACCTGTGTCACAGGTATACAACATTCGTGAGACATCATTATAAATTCCAACTTTTAGAATTTTTATTGCAAATCTGTCACCCACAAATTTTCTAATCTCATGATTTGTTTTCATATTTGTTCCGCACAGGAACTAGATTCATAATTATGGGACTTTCCTTCCCATAACGGTTTGGCTCAGCAGGCAATTGGCCTTCCTTATGGGCTTACAATGCTACTATATCTAAGACCCCTTTGCTTCCTGCACTTTCAACTTCAATAGGCCAAACAACTTGTTAGATTTTCCATGCATATACATTTTATTGCACCTTTACAACATCGTCACAACAATTTCAGAATTGTGCATGCTTAACAATTAAATTACTTTCTAAAAAGGGAAATCTCATTCCTTGCAGTTTGGCTTAGCAGGAAATCGGTCTTTCTTATGGACTTACAACACTGCCATATCCAAGACTCTTTACTTCCTGCAGTTCATTCTTGTGCCACACAGGCACGAATATCTTTATACCGATTCTTGGCTGCTAGCACCCTCTTTCTTATTTTTACCCCATAACCAATGCTTTATTGGGGCTTTTACAGCCCTGTCAACAATCTTTCACTCGCAGCCTTCTCCTGGTCATTCTCTGTTTGAGGTTGCCCATCATTGGCAATTGTCTTCCTCAATAGCTCCAATTTATTTCTATTCACAACATGCATCATCATAGACACAATTACATTAGTCATAAGATTAAACCTAATGCACGTATCATAACATTCGAATTCATAAACATCCTTAAATGTTTCCATAAGTGCAAAACAATAGTTCTCAATCATTTTTACAGTATTACAACCATCATTACTATGGTGTCAAAACATTTTTGTTCA
>JASDQU010370940.1:34009-48961 GCA_032191745.1 Picea mariana
CTCCAAATTTGACATGAAGGATCTCGGTGCTGCTAACTTCATTCTGGGAATGGAAATTAAAATAGATCATGCAAACATGAAACTCTGGTTGAATCAAGGAAAATGTGTTGAGACGATATTGCAGAGGCTTAATATGCATGGAAGTAAACCGATCAAGTTTCCTATTCCTATAGGTGTAAAGTTATCTGCAGATGAGTGTCCCAAGACACAGGAAGAAGAAGAGGACATGTCCCATGTTTCGTATGCCAGTGTAGTTGGTAGTTTGATGTATGCAATGGTTTGTAATAGACCAGACATTGCACATGCAGTAAGAGTTTTGAGTAGGTATATGTCAAAACTAGGGAAGGGGCATTGGAAAATAGTAAAGAGGGTCTTCAGGTATTTGCGTGGCACTACCAATTATGGATTGTGCTACCAAGGAAGACCAGGATTGGACAGAGTGGTGGACATACATGGATTTGTTGATGTAGACTGGGATGGAGATCTAGATCGCAGCAGATCTACAAGTGGGTATGTGTTTAACTTGTTTGGAGGAGAAATCCATTGGATGAGAAAAAGGCAGGCTGTAGTGGCACTCTCAACTACAAAATTTGAATACATGGCAGCCACTCATGCAAGCAAGGAAGTAGTATGGTTAGAGATTGTGTTCAGGTATTGGGTTGGTATAACAAGAAGTGAGATTAGATTATGATAGTCAGAGTGCAATATTCTTGGCAAGGAACCCAGCTTATCATTCGAAGACAAAGCATATTGATGTTTAGTATCACTTTGTGAGAGAGATGGTTGAGGAAAATAAGGTGTTGTTGGAAAAGGTTGACACATTGAAGAATGTTGCAGATTCATTGAAAAGGTCTGTGAGCGTAGAAAATTTCTCCTGGTGTAGAGTAACAATGGGAATTTTTGCCCTAGATTTTTGACTATATAATCTTGTGGACCCCTGTATGCAAAGAAAAAAACAAGTGGGAGAATGTTGGGTACGTGTTATATTCTTTTCATGTGTGTGTGAGGGCGCGTCAGATTCGACAATTGCGTCTAATGATCCCTCTAGAATTTCTCTTTGTGTCATGTGCATTGGGTGCTTCCTAGGGGGATTCCAAGGGGGGCCAGGTATGGCCCCCCTGGTTACGCACAACGCCCCAAAATTTATTTTTTTTGGGTGGTTTTCTCTATTTTGAGAGGATTTTGCTATTTTTAGCAGTTTTCTAAATTAATCCCAGATTAAGGGATTAGGGTTTTGGTATCTATGAAATACCTAAGAACATTGTATATATTGTATGGTGAATGGTGAAATTAGATATAATGAATATAAGAGAGGTTTTCCCCAATCAAGGATTTCCGGTATAAATCTATGTGTACTATGTGTATGAGCCATTGATTAATTTATGTTCTATTTAAGAATCTATATGCATTGCGCTACTTCAAAGGTTTAAAACTTACACTTGGAATAGGACCCCAATATATCATTGTATATGACAAAAGGATAATTATTCAGTTTGGGGACGAGCTACAACAGGTGAATTAGTTGGGAAACCCTCGATAGCCCATAAACTCTATCGTATTCCTTGCAACTTTTGGAGGTAAACGTGGGTTGTTTAGTATGCAGCTAGCGTATGCATGTGGGTTGTATAGAATGCTACTAGCGTATGTATGTGGGCAATAATGCAGAAAGATGCATACATGCTCCAAAAAATGGTTTCTTAAAGTGAGATCCTTAGTAGTAGTTTGGAAAATTGTGCAAGTAGAAAGGCCAATGCCATGTATGCATAGGTAGGGAATTTTAGGGATATAACAGATGCCCCCTAATGTGTGAGTTCATAAGAGTAATTGATGGCATGGAGTCGAGTGAGCCCAGGACCAGAGTTCAGGAGGTCGCCATCTGCAAAACAATAATAATCTCTTCGAGGTGGGCCTACCTATGCTTGGGATGAACTAATCGTGGTTTCCAATTAGGTACATTGTATATACATGTCATAGAAATGTCTATATAAAGTGTAGTCATGAGAAATACACTATGGATCTACATCTCAAAATCATTCGATGATATTCAATTACAATATAATATGCATCGTCAAGAAGCATCAATGCCCATGGATGGAGATGATGACTTCATAGCTCAAGAAACAACTTCAAGATATTCAATTGCTCAGGTAGGAGTATGTCAGGAGTGTAAGACTCACTACTCTGAGGTTTTTGACATGCTGTCGGGGAAAGACTAGAGGATCTCGATCATTAGGCACAAAGCTTCGTTGATTTTGAGTCTGGACTTGACTGGACTCACGGGATGGCCGAATCATGAAATTCAAGATACAAACTATATAATGCCCGACTCAGGTTGGAAAAAAATTCCCTTGGAAAAAAGAACAAAAGATGATCAGACTCAGACAACGTAATATTGACATAAGTCTGTGATGCAGGAGGCACTGCAAAATCTCCATATGCTTGGAAGAGTAACTAAACAGAGGAGGAAACAACTCTATGTAGTGATAAAAACTTCCTAAGGTTATTCTATATCCCAATTCTTGTCAAACAAACGAAAGGATGTGCTTTTTCTAAGGGCGACTATTTTGCTGCCAAAAAAAAATGTATATTTCATGTCCCCTCTTTTTGGAATATTTGATTATTTTGGTCTTTTTCAAATTTTTAATGAGCTTGAAAAAGAATAAAATAATGTTACATTAAAAAGGAGGAACAAGTGTCATGAACAAGCAAATTGATTCCAAGCACATGGAACATACTAATTCTCAAGGCAAGGAGACATGTGCAGGATAAAGAAACTAGGGGAAAATTCCTCCATGGGTCAAGGTCTCAGATCGCAAAGGAAAAAAGTGTTGCAAGGATTGTGTATAATGAATTCTTTAAGGGTTCAGTTGAGAGAAACATAGAGCCAACATTAGGCCAAATATGAAAATATGAGACCCACAATGAAATTAAGCATGACACAACAAGACTCCTTCTTGTTGGACAACTGAGAGGGGGGGGTGAATCAGTTGTTACTGTGCTTAAACAATTATGCTGATTTTAAACTCTTTACATAACACTCAATGATGATCACAATAATGTAGGGAAGTGAGCAATAAAATCTTCAACATCAATCACACACATGAAATATACAGAGACATATATTTCCTAAGGAAACCTATAAAGGGAAAAGCCTCTTCTTCTTGATATGATAAGTAATCTTTATATTCTGTACATTATCATCCTTATGAGCACCAACTCATTTTTTAGCCTACCATCTTTTTTTTACAAGAAACAACTTGCTGAGAGCACCAACTCTCTGGTTTCTCTAGCACCAACTCCCTTTGTGTTCCAGCACCAACTGAATGGAAGCACCAACTTTGAGTCACACAAGCACCAACCTGTAAAAGCTGCAACTTGCTGAGAGCACCAAATCTCTTGATTCTCTAGCACCAAATCCTTGAGTGTTTCAGCACCAACTGGATGGAACCATCAACTTCCAGTCACATAGGCACCAACCTGTATAATAGAGAAGAATAGTTCTCCCTTGCACCACCCTACCACCGTGGTTTTTCTGGCTGAAACCAGATGGAATATACGACTCCCTATGTTCAAGAAACCACTTGAAACTCTGAGGAAAACAATCCTCCCTAACACCTCCCGACCACCCTGGTTATAAAAACTTCGTTACTGAAACTTATTACAATGATACAGTGTTCATCAATGGCTTACCTGTCTCATCATTGTTCTACTACACTGCTCTACTCTACATGCATCAATTTCTTCCTTCTCACATATTCTTGAGATTTATGTTCTTCTGCTCTATATCTACATGCACACCTCGGCTTTCGCTTCCTCTCTCAGATATACATTTTAGTTCTATGTGCTACGCCTCTTCTTGTGCGTTTTAGCTTCTGCACACAACATGATTTTACCCACATGGATAAATCTCAATAGAAGCCTCCTTCTCTTCTATTTTGTGTGTGTATTTATTATGACAAGTCCTATGTTAGATCATCCTAACAACCCTTTGTATTATCTGTGGTTATATTGAATTCACTCATCATCAGTGGTCATTATGATGAGATTCTTTGGCTTCTCTAACAGTTACAGTATTCGATACTTTTCCATCAGTCAATTGTCTCTATGATTAATCTTCATACCACTGGCAGTTACCTTGAGTCTCTTCATCTCCTCTGGTGATCACCCTGAAGCCTCTTCGAATTCTCTGGCAGAAATAATCAGTGGTTTATGGAAGTTACCTAGAGAAACTCTGTGCGTTCATGCCTTTGTCACCTTTTCCCTTCGTGAGAAAACTTCACATTGGGTGCTAGATTTTATAGCTAATCCCCTTCCTTTCACGTGACCGTGAGTTGTGATTAGATGCCTATCCAAAAGGAACTTCATGATCTCAGCGATCTCTGATGTGGAGCCTATCGATGTTCTAGATCCTCCCTTAATCCTTCGACGATGTGACCTCCAGCTCCGACCCGGGGCTTAACCTCCTGGGTGCTTCGTGAGTTCGCGTATCGCGAACTCCTTCTATGAGTTGCCTTGATTCTCCAAACTCACGATATGAAAAATAATCCATATCAGATCAACAGTCAAGATCTCTCCCTTTGATCGACGGCTACGATCAAATTGCAATTTCACGTTTCATTACTTCAAGGTTAGAGCACCTCCTTTTTTCGACTTCCGATTTCCTAATACCTACTCCAAATAAACAACCCATGATCCTCGGTGATTTGACGGCCCAAATCATATTGGGAATTCACATTTCACAATTCAACTCTTGTCCGATCGACGACCCACGATATCTGTATTTCAACAGTCTAGATATATTTTCCGAGAACTCGGACTTTGTTCTTATTCGTTCTAAATCAACAATCCATATCTCTCCGTGATCCAACGGTTGAGATCACTTCTTTGCATTTCAGGATTTTGTGATTTCCTGTCTCATGTATTCATTCCTTCCTATGGATTTCACGATTTTCGAATCAACGAACCGTTGATCTCTTCCCATGTGTCCTTACTGACGTGGTCTTACTGACATGGTATTGCTGATGTGGTATGTTGACATGGTCTTCCACTTGTCCTTGTTGATGTGGATCTCCTCACATGGCACATGTTCTTCTCCTGGATATGATAGCCTAGATTAGTCCTCTATCCAATGGGTGATGTCTCCTCTTCATGAACTTGGACTTCGTGAGTTATTGCAACTCTGCCTTTAACTTTCTCGATTTGCGAGTCAGTGAAATGTTGATCTCCCACCACGTGTCCTTTGGATCCAATGGCTCATATCTCATCGCGACTTCACATTTTTTGGAGTTGGAGGACTACTGACCTCCCTTCTCCCAACTTGGAATAAATTATAATTTTCAAAGGCCTCAAAATTTGATCCTTCTGCGAGTCCTGATGAATTTGGGACTCGTTTGTATTTAAAAAAAATGCTATCTCTCTTGAGCTTTGGCAATGAAGTTAACCTTAGCATTGGGGCACACTTGCACTCTGCATGCAACTCTGCACTATCTCTTTTTATCTTCTCAAGATTTCTCTTCTGCGTCTTCCCAAAAGACTTATGGTGTCCACCTGCCACTTTCTACGTAATCATGCCATTGTTGTTGTTGTTATTTCCTGTAAACATGCCATCATTGTTGTTGTTATTTCCATCAATGACAAGCACACTCTGCCTATAAACATGCCAACAATCTCACCCTTTGGCATTGATGGCAACCCTGAAAAATTGCATTGTTCTACTTAGACCTCCAACTATAGCATCCAGACCACATCTTTTCTGCCCCTTTGACATCAATTTCAAATAAAACATGCTCCCCCTAAGTTGTTGTAGTACTTTTCATAGGTATCATATATTCAACCAACACATACTCCCCCTGACAGGATGGATTCTCTTAGGTGAGAGAAGGGATGACACCCATCTTCTGACAGTTAGTAAAGATGTCTGCAATTTGTTATGTGGTTGAAATGTAATGAACCTGAACAATCTTGTTGGTGACCTACTCTCTCATAAAATGGTATTTTATGGGGATGTGCTTGGTCTTGGAATGAAATACTAGATTCTGAGACCTATTCATCTTCAGCTTCAGCTATGTCCTCTGTAGTATACTCGATATTGCTCACCTCTCTTACTGGGACTCCTTCATCAATATTTTCTTGTCATAATTGAATGACTCTCCCTGTCACTCTTCTCTCTCTTCTTCTAAATATTCTCCCCCTCTGTTTCTAAAAGGTTATCTTTCCCTGAAAAGGTATCTCCTCTTGTTATCTCTATAGGATGTCATGTATATCATTTTGTACATCAGAATGTTGATGTTGCAGATGATGTTGTCCTACTAGAACACTGTGCAATTGTAGCTCGTATTTTTCAAACAACCCTTGGATATGCCCATTGATTCTCATCGATCTCTATTACTCCAATTTCATTTTTCTTCCATTATGCCTACAATCCAAGGCTTTTATGACCATATTCATCACAAGAAAAAACAATTACAGTTACGAACACTCTCATACCTCCTTTGATTCATCCATGAAGGTGTCTCTCTTCTAAACTTACTTTGAGGTGTATGAGTATCTTCTAGATGTCTTCCTTGATATAATCTTATAAATATTGTAGTATTGCCTTCATTCTTTGAACATGGAGAACCTAAGTCATACCCGCTTTCCCTTTTTACAAATGAAGGACTTGGATCAGGTTTCTTAGGAGTACTGATTTCTTCCTTTTTGTATCCAAGATCGGATTTTTCATTTGGTGATCTCTGACTATCCAAGATATCATCCAGGGTCATGGAGTTGTTCAAGAACTTGATTTGGGTGTTTGACTTCTCAACATTCTTTCTAAGATTCACAATTCTTCTTCCATCTTATGACATGATTCTTCTTCTACTTCTTCAATGGGATAAATGCTAACAGAACATTCTTTTTTTGTATATGAGTCTTCTTCTTTACTTGCAGGGGAAGATTCAATATCAACATTATTATCTATCCTTATTCCTTTAGCCACCTCTTTTCCTGAGTTTACAGACTTTATCTTACAATATTTAGAAGTGACCAACACTTTACATCCTCTGTCACACATTTGACTTACACTGAGCAAATTATGTTTCAGCCCATCTACAAGCAAAACATCATGGGCATATCCTTTTCCATTACTCAAACTCTCCATCCCTTTACCCTTGATTTTACCTGGTTCATCATTTCCAAAGGTCATATTTCCTATTTTTCTTTTACTTATAGACATAAAATTATCCTTGTCTCCAGCCATGTGCTTGGAGCATCCACTATCTATATACCAGGGGTCCTTTTGTTTTTGAGTTGAAGGTGCTAGACCATATTTTTCACTATCTTTCTTTTTCCATGTGATGGCATTTTTAGCTAAGTTTTTTATCCTTGGATTTGATTTGTAATTATTCATATGGCAGTTGGCATCTTTGTGGCCGAAGTTATGACAATTTTTGAACTCATCGTTCAATAGGTCAAAGTGATTGGTGCAACGTTGCCGACTCATTGGTTGTTTAGCTCGATGTTGCAAGGATTGTTTATTTCTTGACTTCCTCAGTTGCATGTCTCTAACCATAATTTGACAGTTTGCAATCTTATGACCAAAATTATATCAGTAAAAATAGTAACCATGGAAGAAATTTTCGTACCTGAAGGATGGCCTTCTTATTGGCATTTATTTCTACATCTTCTGATATCTTTCTTTTTCATCAAGGATCATCTTGTCTTTATTAGCTTCTGGTGGCAGAGTACTCACATGGTTTGATTGTCTGCTGACTTGGAATTTGATCATCTTTATTGGCTCTTTGCTTTCTGGTTGTTTGATGATTGAACCACTTACATAGCCTAAACCAGTATTCAACAAAGGAGATATCTATTTGCTTAGAATGTCATTTAGTTCTGTTGAGGATTTAATGCTTGGAAGATTTTGGAGATACAATGCTTTAAAAATCTCCATCTCTTTTCTGATTTTTACTACCTCTTCTTCCAAGGCTTCACATCTTGCCTTCTTCTCTGATAACTATTGTTTCAAAGTGTCTATTTTCTTTTCCTCTTCTAATTCCACTTTTAGCAAGGAAAATTCTTCATCAGGTTGTTTACTATCTTTCTCGAACTGTATCAGCTATTGTTTTTTATTTTCTTCTTAAATCTAAGTCTAGAAATTTCTTCTAGGGAACTTATCGGTTCTCCTTCCATGTCAACCATAGATTCTTCATCATTGATATCACTTCCTATGATTTTATTATCATAATCCTCTTTGGCCATAAGCATAAATTCATTAACCTTATTTTCACAAGAAGAGTCATTTTCTATGTCTCCTAAAGAGTCATCATTGTTTACACATAAACTTTTCTTTTTACCAAATTTCTTGGATTTGTACTCCTCTTCACCTTTAGAGTTCTGGTCCTTCTTCTTGTGTGTACACTTAGATGCAAAGTGACCTATATTTCCACAGTTAAAACATTTGAAGGGAAACCTGCCTTGGTACTCTCCTAATCCTTTCTTTAGTCTTCTCACAAATTTTGTTTCAATTTCATCAGGCTCAGAATCCTCATTCTTATCTGATTTAAATGATGATTCTCTAGTGGTGGATTTATCTTTACCTATCCTCATTTCATATGCAGTCAACGTTCCTAGAAGTTGATCAAAAGGAAGAGATTTTAGATCATTAGGTTCTTCTATACCAGAGACCTTTGGGTTGAACCTATCTGGCAAAGATCTGAAAATTTTATGAACTAACGAGGCTTCCTCAATTTTTTCACCAAGTCTTTTCATTGCATTTACTAGTTCTTCAAATCTCATAAAGTACTTCCAAACAATTTCATCCTCTTTCACATTTAGCTGTTTGAACTGTAATATATAGGTTTAAAGCTTGGCATCCCTTACTTTCTCATTACCTTCATAAATACTAATCAGTTTGTCCCACATTCCTTTGGCAGATTCTAAGTGCATGACTTTTACAAATTCTTCTTCTGCAAGCCCACTCAGAATAGAATTCATATTCTTAGCGTTGAAGCTGAATTCTATCTTGTCATCCTTAGAAGCTAGTACAATTGGCTTTACATAACCAGTCTCTACCACATCCCAGACATCTTCACCTAAAGCCATTATGTAGGTTCTCATCCTAACTTTCCAAATGGAAAATTTTGTTCCATTGAACAGAGCGGCCTTGTTGGTTGAAGTTCCTCCATGGATAGTCATGTTTAAGCTCTAGGATCTACCCTTAAATAAAGGAAACTTTCTCCGATACCAAATGTTGGACAACTAAGAGGGCGCGGGGGGGGGGGTTGAATCAATTGTTACTGTGCTTAAACAATTATGCCCATTTTAAAATATTTATAGAACACTCAATGATGATCACAGTAATGCAAGGAAGTAAGAAATAGAATATTCAACATCAATCACACACATTAAATATACAGAGAAAAATATTTCCTGAGGAGACCCATAAAGGGAAAAACATCTTCTTCTTGATATGATAAGTAATATTTATATTCTGTACATTATCATCTTTATGAGAACTAACTCATTTTTTAGGCTACCACCTCTATTTTACAAGAAGAAACATGTTCAGAGCACCAAATCTTTGGTTTCTCTAGTACCCACTAGAAGGAAGAACCAACTCCCTTTTTGTTCCAGCACCAACTGGATGGAAGCACCAACTTCTAGTCACACAGGCGCCAACCTGTACAAGTTTCAACTTGTTGAGAGAACCAACTCTCTTGATTCTCTAGAACCAACTAGAAGGAAGCACCAACTCCCTAAGTGTTCCAGCACCAACTGGATAGAAGCATCAACTTCCAATCACACAAGAACCAACCTATATAACAAAGATCAATAGTTCACCCTTGCACCACCCTACCACCCTAGTTTTTCTGGATGCAACCAGATGGAAGCTACGACTCCCTGTGTTCAAGAACCCACTTGAAACTCTGAGGACAACAGTCCTCCCTAACACCTCCCTACCACCCTACTTATAAAAACTTCATTACTAAAACTAATTACAATGATATAGTGTTCATCAATGGCTTACCTATCTCATCACTATTCTTCTACACTACTCTGCTCTGCCTGCATCACTGTCTTCCTGCTCACATCTTCTTGAGATTTTTGTTCTTCTGCTATGTCTCTGCATGTGCACCTTAGCTTTCTCTTCCTCTCTCAGATACACATTTTATTTCTATGCACTATGCATCTTCTTGTGCATTTTAGCTGCTGCACACACATGCTTTTACCCGCATGGATAACTCTCAACAGAAGCCTCCTTCTCTTCTCTGTTATGCGTATATTTGTCATGCCAATTCCTCTGTCAAATCATCCTGGAAACTCTTTGTATTCTCTGTGGTTATACTAAATCCGTTCATCATCAGTGGTCGTTATCCTGAGATTCTTCAACTTCTCTGGCAGTTACAGTCTTCAATAATTTTCCATCTGTCAATTATCTCTATGATTAATCTTCATACCACTGGCAGTTACCTCAAGACCCTTCAGCTCCTTTGGCGATCACCCTGAAGCCTCTTCAAATTCTCTGGCAGAAAAAATCAGTGGTTTCTGGTAGTTACCTAGAGAACCTTCGTGCGCTCATGCCTTTGGTGCCTTTTCCCTTCCTGAGAAAACTTCACAGTGGGCACTATATTTTTTGGCTAATCCCCTTCCTTTCACGTGACCATGAGCTGTGATCAGACACCTATCCAAAATATTCTTCGTGATCTCAGTGATCTTCGATGTGGAGCCTAGCGACGTGATAGCTCCTCCCTTAATCCTTCGATGATGTGATCTCCATCTCTGACCCAGGGCTTAACCTCCTAGGTGCTTCATGAATTCGCATATCACAAACTACTTCTATAATTTGCCTTGATTCTCCCAACTCACGATCTGCGAAATACTCCATATCAAATCAACGGTCGAGATCTATCCCTTTGATCAACGACTGTGATCAAATATCGATTTCACATTTTGTGACTTCAAAGGTTAGAGAACCTCCTTTCTTTGACTCCCTATTTCCTAATACCTGCTCCAGATCAATGGCCCATGATCCTCGGTGATCTGACGACCCAGATCATATCGAGACTTCACATTTCGTGATTCATCTCTTATCCGATTAACAACCCACAATCTTCTGTATTTCAACGATCTAGATCTCTTCTTTGAGAACTTGAACTTCATTCTTCATCGTGCCAAATCAATGGTCCAGATCTCTCCATGATCCAATGGTTGAGATCACTTCTTCATATATCAAGATTTCATGAGTTCATGTCTCGTGCATTCATTCCTTCCTCTAGATTTCTCGATTTGTGAATCAACAAAGCGCTGATCTCTTGCCACGTGTTCTTGCTGACATGGTCTGCCACTTTTCCTTACTGAAGTGGATCTCATCATGTGGCACATGTTATTCTCTTAGATCTAATGGCCCAAATTAGTCCTCGATTCAAAGATCTCCTCTTCGTGAACTTGGACTTCATGATTGCCTGCAACTCTGCCTTTGAATTTCCCAATTTGCGAGTCAGAGAAATGTTGATCTCCTACCATGTGTCCTCTGGATCGAATGGCTCAAATCGCATCATGAATTTGCATTTCGCGGAGTTGCAGGACTACTCACCTCCCTTCTCCTGACTTGGCATAAATTTTAAGTGTCAAAGGCCTCAACCTTTGATCCTTCTGCGAGTCCTAATGAATTTGGGACTCGTCTGCATTTCTGAAAAATTCTATCTCTCCTGATCTTTGGCAATGAAGTTAACCTCGACCTTGGCACACACTTGCGCTCTGCGTGCAACTCTGCACTATCTCTTCTAAGATTCTCGAGCTTTCTCTTCTGTGTCTTCACAAAATACTTATGGTGCCCTCCTAGCACATTTTGTTTGTAATCATGCCATCGTGGTTTTTTTTCTTGCATGTAAACATGTCATTTTCGTTGTTGTTCTTGCCATCAATGACAATAACACTCTGGCTGTAAACATGCCAACACTTCCATGTGAATTTTTACGAGCCCAGAGAAGGTAAGTGTTGAAGAAAAGATATGAAATTATCTTACTCAAACATTTCAGAACCTGCTTCTAAAGAAATATAGACAAGAATATCATCCTATGTTTATAGCCATCAAAATTGATACCCTAATTCATGAGTATTTTTTACAAGTGCTTAGGTTGTTTTTTTACAAGTAAAATCTTGCTGAAAAAATCATTATTTATCTAATTTTCTGAACATATCAGATGTTGAAATAAATATAGAGATAGAAGTAAAGACACCAAGTCAACAATCAAAACATATGAGACATAAAGAAATCATTTATTTCATTCCAATTCATCAAAGAAACGTTGTCTTTACAAAATTTCTTGAGGAAGTTTTAGACCTAAGTCAAACTTAGACGTCCCCGATGAAACGTACAAAAGGACTTCTGACAGAAAATAAAAAACTAAACTTTAAAAGTTGGATCATTTACCATAGATTTATTCCCACTCGACTCTGCATAATAGCCTTTGTCATTCATGGAATCTAATTCACAAACAGGCAAGTCTACACAGACTATCAAAGATAGATCAACACCTCTGAAAAGAAAGTGTCTGAATGATGTAATTCAACCCTGAATCTTGTTGTCTACAATAGGACCCTGCTATCATAAAAAACAAATAGGCTTCTAATGAATTAAGGAATGAATGAAAACTGAATTATCTCAGCAAAAACTCAAAGTGCAAACCTTAGTATGCTTCTCCTTCTATTCTCCTCTTGTTCCTCCCTTTCCTTTTTCCTTTAAGAAAATTAGAATTGGTTGAAGTAGTTGAACTACTTCTTTAGTTAAGCTAACTAAAACTCAACCAACTTCTTAGTTAAGGGGGAAAGTAATAAATCATAATAAGGGTTTTTAAATAAATAATAACTAGTAGGAAGGACCCCTTGTGACTCCCTTTAGTTTTTAACAATCATAACACAACTAGTTAATCAAACAAAACATCCCTCCTTGTGACTCCCATCATCACATTCATATTTGACAGTTTATCTCAATGATAATTGAAATTATTTCCAAAATATATTACCCATATATCCAAAAAATAGTGTGTTGTCCAAAAATTCAGAAGTCAACTATTATCAACAATTAATAAATAAGAAACTTAAAATCCATATTTCCCACTCTGGGAGGCAATATTTCCCTTGTTGTTGCTATCACCTTTTGATATCTATGAATTTTCCTTAGGTTGTGTGGAGCCTTTAGGCCTAATCTCACTGATCACATGAGATCAATCATCTCTCAAATTCATGTGCAAGGACATGGATTAATCTGAGTCATTTGAGGGTGAGGAAGGGGCAACAATCGCTTTTCCTTTTTCAGGGGCATGGTGGGCCTCGATTTTCAACCTTTTTCTTGCATGGGAAGACTAAACTGGTGAGTGGACAGGAGCAACTTGGACAATTTGATTGATAGGCGGGGGAGTAGGTAAAGATAAGTTAGGCCAGCCATGATGTTGGAGAATCTCGGGTGGACAATCTCTTGCCATCCATCGTTCTCAGGAACTTCATGCTATAGTGATATATGAGGAGGCACAGGGATACCAAAGGCCTGTGGAACTTGGAAGGGAGGCCTTTCCAGCCTAGTTTGGAGCACTCATTTCTAAATCCAGTTAAAAAATCTAGCTTGAAATAGTTGGCCTAAATATTGTGAGTCTGCATCAAAGTGTACAGAGAATCTTGGCCTTCTAGGGCCCCTGTTCTAATTAACTCTTTCTTGGTTACCTTTGTCATGGATACCTCTGCTGAAAAACCTCATTCCTGTATGCATAATTGATTAGCAAATAGTTTCTTTAAAATCCATACATGAAAACTCTTTTAAAATATGAAATACGATTTGGCTCAACAACATATTAGACTCATACAATCCAATCCATACAAATTGTTTTAATAGTTGTCAATGAGCAGGGGGTGAACAAGGGTTATGGGATATGCGAGGAGTTGTCTTGAGAAAAAAATGTTTAAAATGAGTGGGAAAAGATCATGATTACTGCTCACAGACAACAAACAATCAACTTTAATGTAAGCCACAAAATATGTCACTATAATCCATCTATGCGATATTAAGTTTTTGTAATACAGAGTTTCCTTTAACTGTAATTAAATTTTAGGAACAGGGAGTGGATAATGAATATGGGAAGGTGAGGGGAATTGTAATTAGCGAAAAGTGAAATAATGGTAGGGGAAAAGAGAAGATATTGTTTGAAAAAACAATTAAGTAATCCATAAAAATAGTTATGTATCAAATCCAACTATTCCATCATCAATTAAACAATCAAAGTGTGCTAAAACCATTATTGTGTGTTAAAACTTGTTCACTTGTTAAATCAATATGTATTTCAAACATCCTGTATAAAGAATTTTATTTCCTCTCATTTCTTCCATTTTATGTTTAAAACATAATCCCAATGAACACACAATCATATCACTTTAACTTTGTTCAAGAAGTATCAACCACTGTGCATAAATTCCAAATCTTCAAATTAAACATAGCCATAAGTCTTTCAAAAATTGAACAGGTCTTTTTAAAACATGATTGATTCCATTCCTTTAACCAATTTAACAATTAAATTGCAATGAAACCATCCTACTAAAACCTCGTGCCCATCTCTGATGGTGCAATAAAATGATACGATGCATGATATCCATAAATTATACACAGCAGACATCCAAACCACAATTATCAATACTTCAAATTGCAATAATCTCGATCGGGCGATTTAAACACACAGTAGTAGAGACCACCATTTCAACTTATACCATGATGTAGAAAACATACAAACCAATATATAACGCAAAAAAGAATTTATGTGATTGCACAATCCAACTGTTACAACACAAGGAGGAAACAAATCTATTCACATTATTATTAACTTTTACAACTTCTCTAATCAACCACTTAAACCATGCTAAGCTATCGACTCAACTGTCACAATAAAAGAATGCAGTGACTACATACCAATAGTCATTTCTGATTAT
>JASDQU010370940.1:49774-62448 GCA_032191745.1 Picea mariana
CTTCATGGCTTCCACCACACAAAATATTCAATGAAATCATGAATTTAACCATCAAATTTCTCATTTGCAACGAATAACACAAACTACCATTCTAGAAAAACACCATGAGTTTACATAGTTGCCAACCTTAATAAAAATACAGACCAATACATCACCGAGCCCATATTTATTTCATAACAGAGTGAGTTCATGGATGGCGAAAAGAAACACCTATAACCAAATGACCTTAAAAATGCGATCTTGGTCGAGCAGTTCCTTCCTCGCCTGAATATCGGAGCTTAACCATAGAAAAAATCAATTGAACAATAACCAAGATAGGGTGACGGCCAGTGGGAGAGAGTATGGAGTGATGTGCAGTAAATGCACATCGCTTCCATCCTCTCCTCATTCAATTATGTAGTACACGCCATCCAACCAACAATTAATCCATTCCATTAATCCATGCATCAAAACTAACATACATTGCTTTCCAAATGAGCCACCCAATATCATATTAACCATTTCCAAAACATACCATAATGTATATCAAGTGTTCCTTCATATAACTCATTAAATCCACTAACATTGCTAGTTAGGACTAACATCATTTCTTTAATTTCAAATTCATATAGTATAGCATAGCATAGCATAGTTTAGTTTCTTCTTCTTGGATTTTATTCCAAATTGCTCTTGTTTCTTGTTAAAACTAACATGTGTCTTGTGCGGGTACAATATGTGATGAATCATGGCTACAATAGTAATTCCATAACCGTGAATATAAGCCATTCATACATAAAAATAGCTTAGAGTAACAAAACCCACACATAGCATGCATTATCTATCTACCATTTGTCGTAAATAAAACCAATATTTCACCATCAATCATGTATAACCTTGTAAGTATCATCGAAAAACAACATAAAATGTGTAACAAGACTATCTCTGATCCTCCAATATACAAGGGGGTCCCACCTACTAGTATTATATATATCATTGGCTCATAAATAATAGGATTTTTAGTAATACTTTGCGGGTGAAATCCTCATTGCGATTTTAATCACCAACAAACTGGAGACTCCATAGGGAAATATGTTTCCAACAGATTAAGAACTCGAAACACATGGTTTCTTAGACCAAGAAAAATAGATCAAGAAGATTTAACCAGGAAGAATATGCAACAGGGGGAAGTGAGCGGATTTAATGGAAAAATGACCAAGAATTTGGGAATAACTCATGAAAAATGTTAAGTATGAGAGGTTTTATCCCTGTATACATAATCATTCAACTAGAACCTTCTCTTTACCTCAAGGAGAAACTTTTATGGACTTTCTCTGTTAAATTCGCAAATGGATGAAGAAATGGAAAGAAAAAGCGAGAGATAACTAATTTCTTTATAAGACAACAGTGAAAGCAGATAAAAAATTCAAGTGTGCTTTCAGGGGGAACATCGTAACAATCATGTAATCTTGATTTTTATTGACAAACAATATCTTGCAGGAGTGTCACTGTGCCTGAACTGATCCAACACCTTATTCTTGACAAAAATCAACTAAAAGCTGAAAAAGCAATAAAAATCATGACAAAATTAAGATTCAAAAATTTAAAACAACAGAAAATAAAAAGATGGAATTGTAAAAGAAGCAGGAATCTTATCAAAATGAAGAAGAAATCAAACTATTGTAAAAGAAGAAATGAAAAACAATGGGAAAATGAAAACAGAGCTAGACCTACTAATATACAGAAAAACCAAACATCGTTAAAACTTTTCAAGTTGGTTCCACGTAGTGTTTCAAATGAGAACCATTAGTGATGTAGGAAAACAATTGCTCCTGTAAATCCTTTAGAATGTAAGAGTTAGTACCCAGGACAAAAGAGATATAGAAAGGAACCAACCATAGTTTTTGAAACTTTGAGACAATTAATAGTCCTTTAGAGTATATGATTAAATCATCAAGGTAAACATGAATAATTTTATTGATCAAATCTTCAAAAATATTTGCATAGATCTTTTAAAAGTGGTACTTGTAAAAGATAAGACAGAAGGAAAATGTTTGTAATTCAAGGTACCCCAATGAGTAATAAGGGTGGTTTTGTTTGTATCTTCCCTTTTCATCTTGATTTGATTGTAACCAGAAAAATTGTCAAGGGCATCATCTATGACCTTACAACTTGTTACAGAATCATTTCCATATTAGGGGGAGGAAAATGGTCTTTCATAATAGCCTGATTGAATGTGTGAAAAATAATGCAAAATCTAATATGATCAGTGAATTTCAGAACAAGAACCAATTTGGAAACCCATTCAGGGTACTTGACTGGAAAGGTGATTCCAACCTTCAAGAATTTTTCCAACTCCCTTCGAATAGTTTCTTCCAGTGCAGGGTTGATAGGTATTTGTTTTTGCCTAACTATTTTTATTCCTTCCTTGATGAGGATGTCATGTTGTATAATACTAGGATCAAAACCACAAAGATCCTCATAGACCAAGCAAAAACATCTTGAAATTTACCAAGTAGCTTGGAAAATTTCATTTTCTCTTCATCAAAACATTGGGCACCTATTTTAACATTATTTGGAGACATGAGTGTCCTAATGTTCAAGGAGATGGTTTCACCCACCTTCCTTTTTAACTCCTCTTATTTTATTTTTCTTTATTGCCTACATCACTCGATGAAAATGAACTCTCTAGAGGATTCAAGACTTTAGGAATCTTGTTATCTTCTATGGATATGATTTCATTGGGCTTATAGGGTTCATTGTGAATGAAAGCATAGATGCTCTCATCGCTAGGGAAGACCTTCCAAGATTCTATATTGTCATGGATATGTGGACAATATAGATATTGAAAAGTACAATCAGGTCTATGTGGCAGAAATTTTCAATTAGGAGAGGTTGAAAAAACAACTAATTGATCAACCATTGACTTCAATTCCCTCTTAACATGAGTCATGTTGAAAGATAATAGGTTTGAGATAAGTGCCCAAACAATTGGGTGTGTCTTTTCATAAACTTGTTTCTAGGAGAATAAATCTTAGGTACAAGGTTCACAACAAGCTCATAGTCTCCAAAAACTGAAAGGTGACCACGGCCAAGATTATAGACATTTTCAATGCCTAATAATAAAGCTTTGAATTCAGTGACATTGTTTGTGCAAGCAAACTCCAACTTGTAAGAAAAATTATGAATTTTCCCAATAGGAGAGTATAAGATTATGCCAGATCTGTTTCCTTCACTAGAGAATGAACCATTGAAGTGCATGTGCTACATACCATCATCTAAATCAATTTGTTCTAAGGGGATATTATCTTCCTCAACAAATATGGAATACACCCCTAGGTCCTCTTCGATATAGTTCACATTAGGTTGTGGGACACTTTCTATGTAAGGTGAAATCCTTCCCTCTCTAAGGACTATAATGTTCTTACCATTCCAAGGAACGGATAAATGTGTCCCGTCAAGTGAGAGGTATCCACCTGTCAAATCTTTCCAATCTCTTCCCAAGATGATCGAGTAATTTCTTACTAGCATGTCAATTACCTGAATGCTAAGGGTTGTCCTTATTTTAGGGTGTGCGTACAAAACTAAGGTCATGTCTTTAATCTCACCTATGGTTGTTTGTTGTAGACTATTATAAGAGGGCATGCTTTTGGCATTTTCGTTTGTACAAGAAAATCCTAGCTCTTCCATAATAATCTTTGACATCACACTTGGGCCCGAACCGCCATCAATGAGGCAACAATGGGAGATCTTATCCATAATATTTACAGAAATATAAATATTATGGATAAGTTGAAGGAATTGATGGTTTCACCATCCTTATAGGCGATGTTATTGTACTCATGTAACTTCTCACCTAGGATTTTGCATTTCCCATAGGTGGATCTGAACCAATAAAATAACTCCTCCCAAGTAGACATATTCTTAGGAGGAAGGTCAAATAAATCGGTCGCATCTTTTCCTTCCAAGGAATTGACGGATATGTGCATACAAGTATCGTTGTCATTGGATCCTAGATTGTGAAAAGCATTAGAAAATGCCACCAAGTGTTTGTTTGTAGTGACAATGTTATTTCCCAAAAACCTAGGGAGATTCTCTTTGAATTTAGGAAGTGGATGAGTAGCAGGTTCTAGGTTAAGAGGAGAGGACACATGCCACGGTGTGGTTGTGGTGTCTTATTCAAACTAAAAAACCCCATACTTTTTAATGAATTAGGTGGGATTTGTGGTATATTGGACAGGGATATGTTGGTTATATAAGATACCAATCACTAACGAAGTTTAAAACTGAGAAGAGGAAGAACTTCCAGTGCCACCAGAGCCACCACTAGATGCCATCTTGTGGATGATAGATGAGGGAGAGAAATATGAACTAAATGAATCAGACAAAGTTCTCCTTAGAGCACTTTGTTGGGTTGATAACACAATGTTCCTTCTTCCTATTTCAACAATAGGATTAATTTCAGGTGATAAGCCTCTTCTTCTTCTAGAAACATGAGAGTCTAAGGACATGAAAGTAAGTCCAAAACTGAAGGAACAAGAAGTTTATTGTTTAATTCTCGGTTGTCTACATCTATCTTCCCAACATTCTTGGGCACTAATATCTCGTTCCATTGTTGCCCGTGAATGATCAAGCTCAACACAAATATTGGCAGTGTCTAAAATGGTGTTGAACAAATTCAAAGAAATGTTGTTCTAATCTTAAACACCGAGCTCAATATTGGGATTCCTTGCAACAGGCACAATCATTAAAAAATAAAACAGTCAAAGAAACAATATCAGAAAAAAATAGATGTATTCGATGCTATTCGATGCTATTCAAGCATGAAAATTAACCAGAGAGATATTAAAGATCTCCCCAGTATGGTCGCCAAATAAATGTTGAGGAAAATATATGAAATGATTTTACTCAAACATTTTCAGATCCTTCTTGGCTAAAGCAAGATAGAGGGAATATCACCCTATGTTTATAGCCATTAAATATGATATCTTAATTCATGAGTATTGTTTACAAGTGCTTAGGTTGTTTTTTTATAAGTAAAAGCTTGCTGAAAAAAAAATTATTTATGTAATTTTCTGAACATACCAGATGTTGAAATAAATATAGAGACAGAATTAAAGACACCAAGTCAACAATCAAAATATATGAGACATAAAGAAATCCTTTATTTCATTCAAATTCATCAAAGAATCTTTCTCTTTAAAAAATTTCCTAAGGAAGTTTTGGATCAAAGTCAAACTTAGACGTCCCCGATGAAACATACAAAAGGACTTTTGATAGAAAATCAAAAACTGAACTTTACAAGCTGGATCAGCTTGCCACATATTGATGCCCACTCGACTCTACACAATAGCCTTTGTCAGTCATGAAATGTAATTCACAAACAGACAAGTCTACATAGGCTATCAAAGATAGATCAACACCTCTAAAAAACAAGTATCCGAATGATGTAATTCAACCATGAATCATGTTGTATACAATAGGACCATGCTATCATAAAAGAGAATTAGGCTTCTAATGAATTAAGGAATGAATTAAAATTGAATTATCTCAACAAAAATTCAAAGAGCAAACCTTAGTATGCTTCTCCTTCTATTCTCCTCTTGTTCCTCCCTTTCCTTTTGCCTTTAAGAAAATTAGAATTGGTTGAAGTAGTTGAACTACTTCTTTAGTTAAGTTAACTAAAACTCAACCAACTTTTTAGTTAAGGGGGAAAGTAATAAATCATAATAATGGTCTTTAAATAAATAATAACTAGTAGGTGGGACCCCTTGTGACTCTCTTTAACTTTTAAAAATCATAACACAACTAGTTAATCAAAAAAAACATCCCTCCTTGTGACTCCCATCATCACATTCATATTTGACAATTTATCTCAATGATAATTGAAATTATTTCCAAAATATATTACCCATATATCCAAAAAATAGTGTGATGTCCAAAAATTCAGAAGTCAAATGTTCTCAACAATTAATAAATAAGAAACTTAAAATACACATTTTCCATGAAATCTTTCCCTTGTTTTTATGTCACCTTTTGATCTCTCTAAATTTTCCTTACGTTGTGTGGAGCCTTTAGGCATGATATCACTAATCACATAAGATCAATCATCTCTCCAATGCATGCGGGAGGACATAGATTTATCAGAGTCATTTGAGGGTGAGGAAGGGGCAACAGTGGTTTTTCCTTTGTCAGGGGCATGGTGGTCCTCGGTTTTCATCCTTTTTCTTACATGGGAAGACTGAACTAGTGAATGAATAGGGACAGCTTGGAAAATCTGATTGATAGGCAGGGGATCAGGTAAAGACAAGTTAGGCCAGCCACAATGTTGGGAGACTGTCGGGTGGAAAATCTATTTACATCCATCGTTCTCGGGAACTTGAGGTTGTAGTGAGACATGAGGAGGCATGGGGATACTTGGAGCCTATGGGGATTGCAAGGGATTCCTTTCAGGCCTAGGTTGTACCACTCCTTTCCCAATCCAGTTAAAAAACACATCTTGAAATAGTTGGCCTAACTCTTGCGAGTCTGCATCAAAGTGTATAGAGAATCTTGGCCTTCTAGGCCCCCTGTTCCAATCACCTCTTCCTCGGTTACCTTTGCTATGGATACCTCTGCTAAAAAAACTCATTCATGTATGTAGAATTGATTAGAAAATAGTTTCTTTAAGAACCATACATGACAACTCTTTTAAAATATGAAATAAAATTTGGCTTAGCAACATATCAGACTCATACAATCCAATCCATACAAATTGTTTTAATATTTTTCAATGAGTAGGGGGTGAACATCGGTTTTGGGATATGCAAGGGGTTGTATTGAGTGAAAAATGTTTAAAAGGAGGGGGAAAAGATCATGATTACTTCTCACAGACAATAAAAAATTAGTTGTAATGTAAACCAAAGAATATGTCACTGTAATCCATCTGTGTGATCTTAAACTATCGTAATACAGAGTTTTCTTTAACTGTAATTAAATTTTAGGAAATGGGAGTGGATAATGAATATGGGAAGGCGAGGGGAATTGCAATTAGTGAAAATTGAAATAATGGTAGGGGAAAAGAGTGGATATTGTTTGAAAAATCAATTAAGTAATCCATAAAAACAATTATGTATCCAATCCAACTATTCCAACATCAATTAAACCATTTATGTGTGCCAAAACCATTATTGTGTGTTAAAACTTGTTCATTGTCCACATTTAAATCTTTAACACTTTTAATTAACATAGTTTCATCATACTCAAAATCAATATGCCTTTCAAACTTCATGTATAAATAATTATGTTTCCTCTCATTTCTTCCATTTTATGTTTAAAACATAATCCCAATGAACACACAATCATATCGCTTTAACTCTACTCAGGAAGTATCAATAAAACATCTCTGATTCCATTCCTTTAACCAAATTAACAATTAAATTGCAATGAAACCATACTACTAAAACCCCGTGCCCATCTCTGATGGTGCAATAAAATGATACAATGCATGATATCCATAAATTATACACAGTGGACAACCAAGCCCCAATTATCAATAACTCAAATTGCAATAATACCGATCGGGCGATTTAAACACACAGCCGCAACGACCATCATTTCAACTTACACCATGTTGTAGAAAACACACAGACCAATATATAACGCAAAGAAGCATTTATGTGACTACACATATCAAACCATAAAATAATGTTGAGCTAACAATCCAACTGTTACAACACAAGGAGGAAGCAACTGTATGCCCATTATCATTAATTTTTCCAACTTCTCTAATCAACCACTTAAACCATGTTGAGTTGTCAACTCAACTGTCACAATAAGAGAATTCAGTGACTACATACCAATAATCATTTCTAATTATAACTGTGTAATCAACTTTATCAACAAAGACGAGCCAATAATCAAAACCATTGTCGACGCTATTCCACCAACTCATAACAATCAACAAGATACCCAACATGATATAACTGGCTTAATTTATCAAAATCGAGCTCTGAATAATCAAGGGCTCTCTCGGTGGAACCAACACAGGGAGACTGGAGTCGACCATACCAACAACAGGTGAGAAACCTTCGAGAAAACATGGTGGAAACACATGCCACATAACCATTAGCTTGAAATATAGGGTGACAGTTCACACTAGGTAGGAGAGACTATGAACAGAGGAGAAGAGGCTCCTTACCAGCCAGATAAATGACATTGAGAACATGCAGGGCATAACCCTCGTGGTTTTCCCCCCAAAAAATCGAATAATGTTGATATAAATGCAGAGCTTAGGTAATAGCCACCAACCCTAAAGAAAACCTCTTGGAACAATAGCCACCATAACCAACTTGTGCATATACCAATAACATAAAATGAGCCCACAACCAGGTGGAGAATGATATGTAGTGACCCAAAGGTGGTTCAAAAATTACACAGCAACTTCCTAACAACAAATATGACCGGGTATGGTTACAAGTACTGTGAGGGGACGGTCAACAAGCCCAGATGGAATGAAACCCTCCAAAAAAAAAACATGAAGACAACAAAGAGCCTTCTTCCACCACACAAAATAATCAATGAAATCATGACTTCAACCATTAAATTTCCCATTTTCAACGAATAACACAAACTGCCATTCTAGAAAAACACCATGAGTTTACACAGTTTCCAGACTTAATAAAAACCCAGACCAATACATCACCAAGCCCATATTTATTTCATAACAGAGCGAGTTCATGGATGTCAAAAAAAAACATACCTGTAACCAAATGGCCTTAAAAATGCGAGCTTGGTCTAGCAATTCCTTCCTCACCTTAATATCAGAGCTTAACCACAGTGAAAATCAATTGAACAATAATCAATCTAGGGTGACGGCAAGTGGGAGAGAGTATGTAGTGACGTGAAGTAAATGCACGTCGCTTCCATTCTCTCCTCATTCAATTACGTAGTACACACCAGCCAACCAACAATTAATCCATTCCATTAATCCATGCATCGAAACTAACATACATTGCTTTCCAAATGCACCACTCGATATCATATTAATCATTTCCAAAACATACCATAATGTATATCAAGTGTGCTTTCATATAACTCAATAAATCCACTAACATTGCTAGTTAGAACTAACATCATTTCTTTAATTTCAAATGCATATAGTATAGCATAGCATAACATAGTTTAGTTTCTTCTTCTTTGATTTTATTCCAAAATTCTCTTGTTTCTGTTAAAACTAACATGTGTCTTGTGCAGGTACATAACATGATGAATCGTGGCTACAATAGTAATTTCATAACTGTGAATATAATCCATTCATACATAAAATTTAGATCTTAGATTAATGAAACCCACATATAGCATGCATTATCCATCTACCATCTATCATAACTAAAGCCAATATTTGACCATCAATCATGTAGAACCCTGTAAGTATCATCGAACAAAAGAATAATTGTGTAACAAGACTATCTCTGATCCTCCAATCTACAAGGGGTCCCCACCTACTAGTATTATATATATCATTAGCTCATAAATAATAGGCTTTTTAGCAATACTTTTAATCCTCGTTGTGATTTTAATCATCAATAGTAAGGTCAGTGGTTTTTTCACGTTTAGAGAGTCCGAAAAAACACTTAAAGAAGACTCCAGGGAGTTCCTTTTTGCAATTAGTCTAGTTAGTTTGAAAAATTTTTAAACTTATACCAAAAATATGTCTCTTCAACACCATTTAATGAGTGTGATTTAGACAATATCACTCGGCTATCTTTTCAATTTTAAGAATTCTGGAAAAACGTGTGGTTCCAGAATTATTTATTATGAGTTACATTATCTTGCTAGTTCCTAGAGCATACCTTTATTCATAAAATTAGTTTTTCGGACCGAAAAAGGGGTAAACTACCGCCAGACATATGTTCCTTCAAAATTGAGTTTGGCGATCCTGAAGGGAAACAAGATTGCTCGACAATCTTTTAAATTTTAGAGAGTATAAAAATGGATTAAGAAGACTTCTGGGGGGTTTGTTTTCTCAAGTAATCCAAATGATATCAAAAATAATAAATAGAGTCTCGTTAGATGTTGCTTTCATAGTTTAAGAGAGCTTGAAAGACAACAAACCATGCTCTTCGAGAGTCCCGTGGGTAAAGACCAAAAAAAGATGAAGAAGAATGAGGCTTCAACACACATCCATGGCGGGACTAAAAGGAATCCCATGCCTATGAAGTACTTCAGCATGGGCACCAAATGGAAAAAAGGTTCTAACTAGGATGCCCATGAAAGGAAGGCTCTACCACATAAAGTACGACACACTTCTCAGCAAGGAAGGTTAGTGTTAGTCTCTAAATTTTTTTTTATTAAGTGAGTTGTCCCTAACCCTTAATCCTTCCTCCTTATGTTTTGTTTCTTGAAACATGGTTTTTACCCCTTGGTTTCATTTTCCATTCTTTGCAATTTTTTCACTTTTTAATGATTTTCTTAAGTTGTTAAAGGTTTAGGACTTGATTTGATGAATCTCGTCACATCACTTGTATATTCATTTTTGAATTTTCAAATTTTCTGCCAAGTCATGAATGGCGCTACAGGAATAGTGTTATTCTTTCAGCGCCAAGGATAATCATGTTTTTACATGCACCATCTCTCCATGGTCACATCATAATTGAGAAAATCATGATTAGAGGATCTGCATGCTTCTCCATGATCTCTTCTCGAGTTGATACTGCAATTCTAACCATAATATGCGAGGGATCGAATTGTACCAGCCTGAACTACATCAAATCAAAACATGTTTTGATATTATTAATAGAAATGGTCACCTTATATTCTAATGTATCAGGCATTTTGTCCATAGATTGAATTGGAAAAAGAAGATATTTTTAGTTTCTAACTATTCACAAGTTTTAAAATTCTCAATATCAAACCCCGCATATTTGTTCACAAGACTATATTAGCAGCATGGCACTGAAGAAGAGTGGAAATATTATTAGATTGGAACTAGAGGGTGCATAATTAATTGAATCATACCCCCAAATGGTGCAGAGGTTTAAAGATGCAGGTTGGTTTGAGTTTCTCACAACCTTCCAGGGACACGATGAAAAAATCTCAATGATTTTCACATAGAACTTTGATGGATTTAAAGTTGTAATTGGGAAATTAATAATGATGGTGACTGAGCATTCAATTGAAATATCTTGTAAATTTCCAATTGGTGGAGAAAGGTGGTGGAAGAAAGAGAATGTGGTTATGGAATTCATGAATCAATTCTTAATCCTAGAAAAACAAAACCCTAACTAGAAAAAGGGAATTCCCAATAGTTGGGTAAAGAAAGACTAGCATACTTCTTTGATGATCATACACATGTATATCACGTGTGAGGGTAGGTTTTCACTGGTTTATATTTACCATATCAGACTGTTATATCACATTAATGGAGATTACCCTCTCAATTTACCCTATTTCCTACTTAAGAGTCTATCTAAAATGTCCAAGAGGGTGCAGTCTTATCCTGCTATAGCTAAAGGTAGTTTGTTTCACCAAGGTTTAATAAAGACATGGTAACATCCTCTTTAAATGAAGTCTAAAGACCCTGGGATTGGCTAATACAGTCTTTAGAAAATGATTCATATCCAACTAAATCCAAAAATCCCAAAGCTAAGAAATCAGCTCAACAGTGTTGGGTGTGTGTTATATTCTTTGTACGAGTAGTAGTGTCTGAGCGTATGCGTCAGGAACGTAGGGAAACATGTCATGTATTTAGGTGGTTTTTTTGGCACATGGTTTTTGCCAATGGTTCTCTATTTCCGATTAAGGAATTAGGGTTTTAGACTAATCCAGGTCATTGGTTTAGGGTTTTGGATGCCACTGGCTCCTATATATATATCGTATTGTAAACAATGTAACACAATGAATGAATATAATATATGTTGGTTTTCCCGGTTTGGGTTTCCAGGGGAAACATCTCTGTGTAATGTTTGCATTTTCCATTGTATCTTTTCTGTTCTTTTTTGAATATCTATTTACAGTAGACATTGTACAAGGTTAGAATTTACATTTGGTATCAGAGCTTTATTGGCTTCAAGGGGACACCTTTGTGGTCAAGGGTTTGGCTCAGGACTGTGATAAGCCTTGTTACAGTGGGAGATCTGTGATATTGTTTTTCAGGTGAAAAGAAATGGCAAGCAATTCGAAGATGGAGATTGAGAATTTTAAAGGGAAAAGCTTTGAGTTGTGGAAGCTCAATATGGAAGATATTTTGGTGGACAGAGATCAGTGGATCCCGATAGATCTAGGTACTACACCTACAGTAACTTCTGCAGATGACTGGAAAAAGATGGATTAGAAGGAAAAGAGCACAATCCGACTGTGTCTCTCTGATTCAGTATTACTGAATGTGTCAGAGAAAGCTACAGCCAAGGATTTATGAGAAAAGTTGGGGAAGTTGTATCAGTCTAAGTCCCTGGTAAATAAACTATTCCTGAGAAAGAAGTTGTATAACTTGAGGATGAGAGATGGAGACTACGTGGCAGAGCATTTGATTTCCTTCAATACTGTGGTAAGTCAGTTAGTATCTGTTGAGATTAAAATTTTAGATGAATATAAATGTATCATTTTGTTGTGTTATTTACCCGACTCATGGGATAGTCTGGTTGTGTCCATAGGTAGTAATACAACTTCTTTGAAGTTTGAAGAAGTGGTCTCATCCTTGTTGTCGGAGGAGATGAGAC